>APFE030210498.1:163310-173604 GCA_000404065.3 Pinus taeda
AATAAAAATTACAAATTTTTTTACAAGAAGATCTTAAAAGTTTAATATCAAAAAGCAATTATTTTTTACGGTGAAACTTTTCACATTTTTTACCAACTCTTTTTATTATCTTTTTCGGAAGAACTCTCCAGTTACCTCTTTTTTTGTCTCTTTCTCTCTCTAGGAAGAACTCCCCAACTGTCTTTCTTTTTGTCCCTTCCTTTTTGTCCTGATATTGACGGTCAAATCCATTATTGGTCAGATTTTGATATGCTCTTGACTTGCGAGAAGATACCAGAATACTAAATATGCGAAGAAATATACCCAGAACATAGAATAATAAGAAATAACAACATGTATTTTATTATTAAAAAAGGAAAGTAATGTTCACTTGCCTCTTCGAGGGGGCAACCTCCAATAAAGCTGGGCTCAATTACAAAATAAGACACGACGCTCCTTAAGGGGAGTCTCTATCCTTTATATAGGATTCATACATACAATACCATGGGTTAATACGATGGTTCTTATTAATACCATCTATCTAATACCATGGCCCATTTGCAACTAACTGTGGTCCCTTATTTAAATGCAGATCAACCACTTACAATTATTAATATGGGCTTTATTGACTCTTTAACTAACTATAATTATGACTTGACGCTATTACATAATTAAGGGGGTTAGGGTTGGACCCTAACATGCCCTCCCCCATAAAAATAACCTTGTCCTCAAGGCTGAAGCTGCGGAAACTACTGAAGAACAATGGCTAGTTCCCAGGTCGCATCTTCTAGAGAGGTGTCTTTCCACTTGACGAGGACTTCCTTGATCATGCAGCCGCGCAGGTGTCGTTCTCACGTGTAAAGAACCTGTTCAAGTTGGAGCTAGATTGAACCTTCTTCATCCAATTCCGGTAGACTAGTTTGAATTCTGCAATGGTTCCCAACCACTTTCTTGAGGCATGAGACATGGAAGACAGGATGGATTTTTGTAGTGGGTGGCAAGGCTAGCTTGTAGGCTACTTCTCTGATGCGCTAAAGTATTTGATACGATCCCTAGAATTTTGGAGATAATTTCTGACAACCCTTGTCTTTGAGTGATGTTTTCTTATATGGCTGTAGCCTCAAGAATACCTGATCCCCTTCTTGAAATTTGCGCTCTGAATGATGTTGGTCTGCCTGTTGCTTCATGTGATTTTGAGCTTGATGGAGATTCTCTTTGAGGTGGGTCAGCATGGTTGCACTGTTTTGTAGGAATTGATCCACTGCTTGTACCTTCGAGCATACCTAGATATAAGAAGTAGGTGAAGGAGGGAGTTGACCATAAACTACTTCATATGGAGTCATTTTGGTGGTGGCATGATAGTTAGTATTATACCACCATTCAGTTAGAGGTAACCAATGTACCCATAGATGTTGCTTTTCTGAAGTGAAACATCGGAGGTTGGTCTCCAGACATTTGTTGACTGCTTCAGTTTGACAATCAATTTGGGGATGATAGGAAGTAATGAGTTGTAGTTGGGTACCTTGTATCCTAAAGAGTTCCTTCCAAAAGTTACTGGTGAAGATCGGGTCACGATCAGACACAATGGAAGTGGGAATGCCATGCAATTTGAAGATCTAGTCCATGAAAGATTGAGCCACCAAAGCTGGTGTAAAAGGGTGGGGTATGGTGCAAAATGAGCATACTTAGAAATTTTGTCCACAACCACCATGATGACTGACTTGTTGCCTCATTTCGGAAGACTCGTAATGAAATCCATAGAAACCTCCATCCAAATTGAGGTAGGGATGGGCAATGGTTGTAATGTGCCTAGGGATTTGACTGTTTCTCATTTGTGGCGCTGACACACATCACACTCAGGTACAAAAGTAGGAATGTCCTTTTTCATGCTTGTCCAAAAGAATAAAATTCGAGTGCGAGCATAAGTCTTCTGAAAGCCTGAATGTCCTGTAGTGGGAAATGAGTGCACTCTGCCAAAATGTGACTTTTGAGGGTGGATGTTGGTGACATCACTACTTTGTCCTTGTAGCGAAGAATCTCATCCTGCCAAGAGTAGCTCGTTGTGGAATTTGGATCCACCTACAATTTATTAATGATTTGGGAGAGTAAAGGATGTGAAAACTATTCCTTGCGAGCCTCTTCAATCCACTCTGGAGTGGGAAGAGAGAATGCTAGAAGGGTGCTTTTCTCCTCAAATTGGCGTGATAAAGCATCGGCTACGACATTTTCATGCCCTTCCTTGTAAAGTATCTCATAATCATATCCCAACATTTTTGCTAGCCATTTTTTTTTTGTGGCGAGGATAGGCATTGCTCCAAAAAATATTTAAGGCTTTGATGGTCTGTGTGGATTTGGAAATGTCGCCCCAATAAGTATGGTCGCCAGGTATCCACTGCATGTAAGATGGCCATCATCTCATTCTCATAGGTAGATTGTCCCAGATTTGTCCCACTTAGTTGTTGGCTAGTGAAGGCCAAGGGTCGACCTTCCTGCATTAAGACAGCGCCAATACCCATACCTGAAGCATTACATTCAATCACAAAAGATTTGGTGAAGTCGGGTAGTGCCAATACGGGAGTGGAACACATGGAATGTTTGAGAGTTATAAATGCCTATTGCGCTTCATCATTCCAGAGGAATGAATTTTTCTTGAGAAGGTGAGTGAGGGGTCTAGCAATGCGACCATAATTGCGGACAAATTTGTGATAGTAGCCAGTGAGACCCAAAAATCCTCTCAAGCTCTTCAAGGTCTTTGGTTGAGGCAAATCCTGCATTGCTTGGATATTTTTGGGGTCCACTTTGACACCTTCATGCCCCACAATGTGGCCCAAATACTCAACTTCTTCCATGCCAAAAGAGCACTTGGACAATTTAACAAATAATTTATGCTTCCGGAGCAGTTGCAAGAGCAGATCTACATGTTGAAGATGTTTTTTCCAGGTGAGGCTGTAGATGAGGATTTCATCAAAGAAAACAAGGACAAATTTTCTGAGATATGGTTTGAGCAATTGATTCATGAGGCTCTAAAAATTGGATGGGGCATTACAAAGACCAAATGGCATGACCAGGAATTCATAATGGCCTCCATGAGTTCGGAAATCAATCTTTGGAATGTCTACTTCTTTCATGTGAATTTGGTGATAGCTCGAGCGGAGGTTGAGCTTCATAAAGAATTGAGCCCCATTTAGTTCATCCAGAAAATCATCTATAACTGGGATGGCAAGTTTATCTTTGACTGTCAATTTGTTGAGGGCCCTAAAGTCTGGACACATACGCCATTCCCCATCTTTCTTGAGCACCATGACCATAGGTGATGAATAAGGACTAATGCTAGGATGAATGACATCGGCTTCCAGGAGTTCCTTGATGATTTTTTCAATTTCATTCTTTTGGGCGAAAGGATATCTATATGGGCGTACATTTGGTGGTTGTGCCCTTGGAACCAAAGTATTGCTATGATCATGTTCCCTTCTCAAGGGTGGAAGCTCATGAGGCTTGTCAAAGACCGGCAGATGGTTGTTTAAGACTTCTTGCATCTTAGGATGAATATGAAGAGAAGTGGGTTCGAAGACCTGGATGGCATTAAATTGGGCTATAACTCCATTGTGGCCTCCTTTTAACAAATTTTTCATCCTATGCGAGCTGATGATAGAAGGAGCACCTGTCGGGAGTCCATGGAGGGTATGTGTGTGGTTGTTCTGCTTAAAGCTCATATATAACTCCTAGAAATCCATTGTGATTGGGCCAAGTGTGTGGAGCCATTTAGCACCCAAGATAATGTCACACCCACCCATGTTTATGGCAAACATGTGGGTCTTTAGGTGATAATCCCCCATTTGAAGTTTGACATTTTCACAGCAGCCTTCACATTTCATTGTCCCCCCATCAACAATTTGGACCTGGAAATTAGAGACTACTCTAACAAAACAATGCACTACTTCAACGACTCTTTGATAGATAAAGTTATGCGTACTGCCACTATCAAGCAAGACTACTATAGGGCAATGCTTAATAAAACCTCTAATTTTGAGAGTTTGGGGAGAAGAAATTCTTGGCAAAGCATGAAGTGAGATCACTGGTTCTTCAGGTGTAGTTCGGAGCTCATTGTCTAGTTAATTGTCCTCATCTTCCTCCTTTGTCCCTCAAATGGTGGGGCTTCCTCAGATGAACTATGATCAGTAGCATCAATTTGAAAGAATTTGGTTTCCTTGCATTTATGCCCCGGGGAGTATTTCTAATCACAGTAGTAACATAATCCTTGCTTTCTTCTTTCCGCAATTTTTGCTGGTGACACCTTTTGAACCTTAAGTGTTTGGGTAGTGCTCAGAGCCTGGGTGGGGCGTCCCTTGGCTATGAAATTTGGACGAGTTGACTAGGCCGCTAACACGCGTTCTACTTCACGAGCTATCTTGCAAGCTGCCAACCATGAGACTGGGTGTTGCAATTGGACATGGGCTTGTATTGCATCTTTGAGACCACTAACAAAACATTCCAAGTAGAATTCATATGCTAGACCTCCTCTACGGAAGGTTGATGCCTCAAAGGCTTTAATATATTCTTTCACTGTGCCTGTCTGTCAGAGCTTAGTAAGGCGACCAAAAAAGTTAGATTCATGGTCAAAGTGATCAAAAAGGGCTTTTGAGAATATCTGCCAAGTCATTGGCCTTGCATAGCAATGTTGATGCCACTGCCACCATTGCCATCTTTCTTGGTCCAATTACAAGCTTCCCATACTTAACTTAGTCGCATCATCTCTGATGTGATTCAATGTGAAATATTGCTCCATTTGTGCTAGCCATGTGGATGGATGAGAGCCATCAAATTTATACATGCCCAACTTGGGTGGTCGAGGCTGGGACTGTTGGTGGTTTCCACAGAAGTGAAGAGAATGGCTAGACTCACCCTCAGGGTTTTCATTAAAATCATATGCCTTCGATTGTTCCCCCAAATTTCCCTTTGTGATTGTGTCATTTAAGGTCTGGATCTGCTATGTTAATGCCTCCAAATTTTGTTCAAGGGTGTTTATCTTCTCATTGGTCATAGCTTGAGCTCTGGTTTGTACCATGCACAAATCCGGTGTACATCTCATTATTGTGAAAAAAAAATTGGAACCACCCAAAATTTTTATGCTGGCAAGTGAATTGTACCACCTTGCTCAGCCCGTTGACCTGATTCTTATGGGCTAAGTCTCCTATAAGTGTCCCGGGAGGGTCTCAGACTTTTATTTTTATTTTTACTCCAAAAGGAGTTTTACTCCTCGCTTAGGAATACTGCAGTAGCCAATTCCGAAAAAAGTTAATTCTGCCCAATGTCCTGCAAGAATCACGCCCAGGTATAGTAGCCACACAAATAGTCAGATCTATCAACAAAACCCTCAACTATAGAGTATGAGTAGAAATGTGGCAGTGACTGAACCCCTACTACTAGATCTGAATGGCAGATCTGATAGATCTAATTGGCGGATCTGATAGATTTGAATGGTTGATCTGATAGATTTGAATGGCAGAACTGATTGTTGCGGCTGCAACAGAACCCAACCTGCTAGATCTAATTTGGAAAAGATGATGCGTGATCGAGAGAGAGACAAGGGAACTATGGTCTCAAGGAGTTTCAGGTGCTACAGATCGCAATATACATAAGGGTCCAATAGTAGTACTCGGCCCAATCTTTCAGGGCACTAACCAAGGAGGATCAACCATACCCTTAGCCGTACAACCCGACTACCCTATCATACGTGTGAGTAATCTCCCCGAGTGCTGTTCTCAATGTACTGTAGCAGCAAGACGACCGTTGGTTTATCTATGGCGAGGTTTCAAGAGAGCTTAGTGGGCTTCTGATATACCCAGAGGGTACTTGGAAGACAGTCCGTGCGTGGTTCTATCTAATGCGCTACTACTCAAAGTGGTACCCACAGGGGTTACAAGGGAGTCCAAGAAGCATGAGCACCTCTTATATTTCCTGCGTGCATTCCTCCCCAAATCTGCAGGTTTATGTGCTCAATGACAGATCCCGTGGTTTAAGGATGTAAGAACACATCTCTAGCCAAAAACAATTCTGCTAAAAATCGAGATCACACCAGCCTTGGAAAGTGTTCTAATACCACTTGTTATGCTATTGACCTACGAGAAGATATCAAAATAATAAATATACGAAGAAATATACCTAGAACACAGAACAATGAGAAATAACAGCATGTATTTTATTATTCGGAAAGGAAAGCAATGTTCACTTGCCTTTTCGAGGGGGCAACCTCCAATAGAGCTGGGTTCAATTACAAAATAAGACATGACGCTCCTCAAGGGGAGTCTCAATCCTTTATATAGGATTCATACATGCAATACCATGGGTCAATATCATGGTTCTTATTAATACCATCTATCTAATACCATGGCCCATTTGCAACTAACTATGGTCCCTTCTTTAAATGTGGGTCAACGACTTACAATTATTAATATGGGCTTTATTGACTCTTTAACTAACTATAACTATGACTCGACCCTATTACATAAATAAGGGGGTTATGGTTAGACCCTAACATATTTAATAAAACATTAGTTAAAAAAAACATTAAAAAACCAAAGACGACCATTACTTAATTAAAAATTAGTTATTTAACTCTCCATCTACCTTTCTTTCTGTCCTTTTCTTTCTATCTTTTTGTCCCTTTCTTTATGGCCTAATATTGATGGTCAAATCAATGCATTATTAGACTATTAAACATTTATCTACTGGTCAAATTTAATAAAAAATTAGTTAAAAAATAATTAATAAACCATAAACGACCATTACTTAATTAAAAATTAGTTAATAATTAGTTAATAAAACAAACCTACGTTAGGCAACCCCCCTTGTGCGAATATCTGTGTTTGTTGCAAGAGGTGGCGCAGGCACGCGAATAGCCTTGTTTGCTGCAGGAGTGCCAGGAGGAGGACTAATGAGTTGCCATCTTTTCCCTGCATCTAAACCTAGTGGTCTCTGCATCAGAACCAGTTATGGCTTGGTAGTTATTAGTTAGTAGGTATGGTATACATTTTAGGTTCTGGCTTGCTGCTTATCACTCCTTGAATGTAGCTCTCATCTCATCTAGAATTTTTTTATTATCGAAGGACATACCAGTATATGAGATTGGCAATCTTCAGGTTTTTTTGTGAGGTTCATATACCGCCTTCCGCCTCTCAGGTTGTCAGGTTCGTTATTATTCAAGATAGTATGGTAGTTTAATGCTAGCTTGCTTTGCTCATTTAGAAAATGTAACCAATGGAAATAAATTCTTGTAATGAAAGTTCTGGTTTAATGAAAGTTCTAGTTTTTGTCTATATATCCATGACATATTAATGTTGCTATTCCTTTCTAGAAGAACTGTGTGGCATGCTCATTACAGTGACTTATAATCCATGGCAAAGACAACTGCACCATATTGGGAGTCTAGGGATGTAGTTGGTATGGTTGAGAAGAGTTGTTTCTACACCTTGTGAGTGAGTAATCGATGGAACAAAATGAATATCCTTACTTAATATAGATAGCTCTTCAATGATTTAATATAGCTCCTCGATGGGAAGCATTCTACCAGCACCAACAATGCCGAACACACCTTGAACCCGCACCCGTTTACATTTAAAACTTGGATAATTCTACTAACCGTGTGATTACATGGTACCCACTCCACACCCTGTTTGACATTCAGTGTCCCCTTCACTGATCTCTAGTTCAAGAAAGGTGCAAGGATTTCCTTTCCATTAGGAGGGCAATGGTAAGGAACACTTCTCCTCACATCCAAATGAGTTTCAATACCACTCACATTCAGAATCCAATCCAACAAATCTTTCCTAGCCTTGTAGGCCTCAAACCACTCTTGTTTATGCATGGATTACATATTGTGTACAATATGTATGTTTTGTGAGAAGCTACCCTCAATCAAACACTTATGGGATGCATTTTTTTACACATTATTTGACGAGGCTCAGGAACAACCATTAAGTCCATATATCTATGAACTGTGAATGCACAACCTGAGATGCAGCTGTTGTAGCAGGCCTACTATTGAAAATTATAAAGTTTGCTACAACTTGTTTCTCTATTACTGCAATCTTTCGTTTTGTTTCCAACTTGGATGAAAAATCCTTAATATTCTCATTGTAGAAATATATAGAGTCAACTTTTGGTCCCAAAAGTCACAAAGTTTCTGTCTTGTGCAATGGTCACATCCCCTCTAGATTCTTCACTGTCTTAGACTTTTCAAATATGAATTCAGCACGAGCTAGACACTTTTTGTAGCCTTCTAGTTCCTTCCACGCTTTGTTAACCTATTCATGAACATTACAAAAGTTAAATATAAGATAAAACACGAACATTCTATTAGTCTTTGAGTGTTTGATTCAACAATGAACACAGAAGACTTTCATTTAAACCACTAATAAGGAAAGGAAATAGAAAAAAGAAGTTCAAATGGAAGATGGATTGGGGATGAGGCATGCTTTTGAGTAACTCATCAACCAAGGTTTTTGTCTCATGGAATATAATACTCCTTATATTGGAATGACTGGCCATATCCATTGACTATGATGAGATGAAAATGGGAGAATGCTAAAACAAAACAATATTGAAAAATGAGTCATTGAGTTATGGTCAGGGATGAAACACACAACTTAAATGCACATTGTAGTTCAAACTTTACCAATAAATGTAGAGCTTACTTGAGCTAGGTTTCTGAGAAATTTTGTGCATATTTTATTGCACCGACATAAACTAAGTGATCTAGCCTTGTAGGCCTCAAGCCACTCTTGTTTATGCATGAACTAGATATTTTTTACAATATGTATGTGCTTGAGTTGAAGCTACCCTCAATCGAACACTTGTGGGATGCATTTATCGAGGAGTGCAAGAAGAGCATGGTTATGTGGAAATGTTCAATATGTATCCTTCTATGGAATCTATATTTCTTACACCATCACTACTTCAATCAATGTTAGGTCAATTTCCATCATGAGAGATTTGACTATAATAATGTCTGAATTAAACAAATCACTAACTCTATTTTTACTTTCATTGCTCAATCCATGTTGTGCATAAAATTTCCTATACTATGATTATGTACTCTTTTTGAGGGCTTATACTACTTTTTAAAATTGGACATTCTCATCACTTATCATGGAAGGTTTTAGAGCTATTGGTGCTTATAGTGCTTAGATTTGGACCTGATCAAAGTTATTAGGATATTTGTCTCTGATTGTTTCCTTTAGTGAATCATTTGCCTTTTATCTTCCATGTTGCCTTGGCTGATGTCTTTTATATTGTCTATTGTCTCTTTGAGATCCATGCTGGATTGTAGTAGGTTGCTAAGGTCTTGAATGTATTTGAAATTGTTGCTGAATCTATGCTTTCTGCTCTGGATATAGTTTTTGTAACAATTGTGGTGCAAGTTGTGATTGCTGAGAGGATTGAGCATCAATCCCCATCCCTAGTTTATTTCTTAACGTTGTCTTGCTCTCTGCCCCGTCATTCTGGATCCTAAGTTGTCCTTTTAAATTGTTGATCATTGTCCTTGGTCATGAGATCAACATGCATATTTTTCAACCTCACATCAGATAACTGTGTGACATTGATTCCCACTACTTTGCGGGCTAAACGATGTGCATCATCGACATAGAAAATGTTTTCTTCAGTCACTTGTATTCATGACTTTGTCTTTGCACCTATTGTTATTTACAAAATATCTATATTTGGAATACTCACAAGTAACTCAAGAATATCGCTACAATTGTAACTCATTATCCTCCACCCTTGCTTTCAACAATGTCCATTCACATGTTGCTATTCTTCCTCACTTTATGCCTAACGGTGTTTCCTTTGCAACATCTGATGCAAATGCTAATATAAATAATATTATAAAGATTCATGATTTATACATCTTAACCAAGGATCCACCACTACTAACAATATTTCCATATAGATTAAATGGAGGTTTTAATAAATTAAAAAATGAGAATACTTTTATTTATACATATGTGAAATTTATATAATATAAATAATATTATAATGAACCATGATAGATGCATCTTAACCAAGGATCCAAGCGAAGTGAGAAATCAAAGTGATTTACAATGATAGAGGAAAGATAGTGCGTGATTCTTTTAAGTTTTTTATTATTGTATTTTCTTTAACATGATTAATCCAAAATATAGGTTTAATATTTTACAATCAATTATGTTTTTTGTTTGTTTGTTTTTTTAGATACTTTCTTAAATACAATACAATGAGATTATATTGAAGAAAGAGAGTGAGATGGAAGGGGGAATAGAGTGGGGGAGAGAGACAT
>APFE030210498.1:178919-189167 GCA_000404065.3 Pinus taeda
TATAAAGGAAGATCAGAAATAACGTAGTCTACCACGCTGCTACCAAGTCCATGGATGCAGGTCATCTTGCTGGAATTGGGCCACTTTTTTAGACCGTTGCAAATTATGAGATCCTGAGCACTACAGAGCTTGATAAGCTGTGACCCAAACAAATTTTCCCCGAGGTCTTTAGAGCTCCTTTTGTATCTACTAGCCAGGGTAGGGTCTTTGTCTAACCAAAGAGGATTAGGGTTGGAACGATTGCTTAAAATAATAGCTTGATTGCTTGAAGTTCGGGCATTGAAATCACCTATTAAAAGGATATTACCATCATTCCTTAGGCTGGAAATATCGTTCTCTAAACTATTGTAAGGGTTAGTTTTATCTAGATTCTTCTTCTTATAGAAGTTAGAATTAATGGGGGGGAAATAACATATTGCTATGTAGGACTTTTTATTATTAATGTCTCTGATCTCTATCCAACTAAATTGGTTGTAAGGGTCGTTTTTATAAAGCCTAACATAGGGGGAGATGTTCTTCTTAATGTAACAAGCTATTCCCCCAATGCCTCTACGGGAGGATCGCTTGTTTCATGTAGACCATAGCGTAAAGCCATCTATGTTAGGGACCTTAGATTCTTCGTGCTCCCAAGTTTCAACAAGCAAAATAATATCAACATCATTTGAGATCCAACTTAGCTTGGGGCCTTTGTTCCATGGGAAGCCCCGACAGTTCCAAGAAAGGATCCGGAGCATGTTTGGTTGCTATTGATTACTATCTTTTTTGTTTTTGTCCCGAATAAAGGCTTTTCTGTTTCTGATTATTGCCCATTTTCCTTCCTTTCTAGCTTCTTTTACCTTTTGAACCTCCTTTCTTAATTCAGCTTGATCTTCTGGAATGAGATCCTCATTTATGAATATTCCCGTTCCTTTTAGACTTGAGGTTTTACTAAGTATGTTGTGCTTATGATCAGTAGAGCTCACCTTTATGCAGATTAATCTTCCTTTATTCTCGGTTGATTTCCCCAACCTTGTTGCTTCTGTGAGACACCCTGTTTCAATTTGTAATCTATTATGTAATTCTGTCTGGACTAAGGTTAAAGTATCCTCATCTGCTTCCTCGTTTAAACCGAAGATTATAAGGTTTAAGGTCCTTTTGTTACGTTCATGGTCTAATTCTATTAATTTGTTCATTTCGTCTTTAATTGGTTTAATATCTAACTTATCTACCACATTATTTAGGGTGAGGCGGCTATTAACTTTTTCTTCTAATTCTTTAATCATATATTTCATTTTAAGACCCTCTAAGGTATCAGCGTCTCCTTGCTGAGGTGGTTGGTTAGTATCTTGGTTTTGTTTTTCTATAGCATGCAATCTAGTCTCCATTGCCTCCATTTTATTCTCCAGCAATTCTATTTTATTTTCTATTTGTTTCTGGATAGTGTTTTCAAGAGATGCAAATTTGTTTTCCAACACGGCTTCTAACTCTTTTTGTAACTTGGCTTCTCTTTCTTCTCTGCGTTTCTCTAAAGACTCTATATACTCATAGAGGCCTTGTAGAGTAACTGTGCTAGGTCTGCCCTTGGTGATCTTTGGTAACTGTGGTGAAGTATTCATACTTGAAATTGTATGAACAAATATGTATTAAAAAAGAAAAAGATAAGGAATGTGTGCACCTGATATCCGAACCTGATGTACGAGCCAAAATCTCCAAGCTTTGGATTGCGAGCTTTAAAACCAAGAGACTGCTTATATATTGCCGAGACGAAACTGTTTATATATCTTCCGAGACTTGAAGAAGACTGAGCCGAAGTTCAAATGGCCTTCAAACCTGATGCCGAGACCTGAGCCTGTATATATATAACATGCCGAGACCGGAATGCCAAGACTGTTTATATGCCAAGACCGAAATGCCAAGACTGTTTATATCACCGAAGTTTATATATGTGAAGATATATATTGATATATCACCGAAGTTCAAATGGCCTTCAAACCGGATGCCGAGACCTGAGCCTGTTTATATATCACCGAAGTTTATATATGCGAAGATATCACCGAAGTTTATATATGCGAAGTTCAAATGGCCGAGACTTGAAAGCTAAAAATTTAATTTAATTTAATTTTAATTTTTTAATTTTTTAATTAATTATTTATTTTATCAAATTAAATAAATATATTAGCTAAGATTATACTTAATAATATCAAGTAAGAAAACATAAAGATCAAAAGGGAAGAGCGACCAAGAATCAAAAAGAAGGAAAAGGGCCCGAAGACGAAGGAGGGAAAGGAAGACCGGAGGCCGAGGGAGGGGAAGAAACACTAAGACGAAAGGGGGATCCAGGAGGGGAAGAAACACTAAGACGAAAGGGGGATCCAACATTTACTGATCTTCTAGCCATCATCTCTGTTGAGATTGTTAGGCCTTCTTTCAATTTCAATCGCTTCCCTGAATTTACGATGATGGAAGTGAGCAACTTTGGCAACAACCTTGGCCTCCTCTATGCAGACCTGATGCTTGGTCTTATCCACATGCTCTGCTAATGCTGAAAATTGTACAAATTTTGTATGATCGCATACAACTAAAACCAACCTAAATCCATTTTAACAGCTTAATAAGATCAAATCTCTCTAGGTGCAAACCTTTCCTCAATTTTTACACTAAAAAAATAGATTTGCACCTCTAGAGATTTAATCCCTCTAAACACTTCATATATCCGCTTTAAAATGGATCTAAAGTGATCTATTTAATATCCTTATTATATAATATTTTCTGATAACAATTAATTTTATAAATTTAATTTATTTAATAAAAACAAAATTTAATTGAAAATAAAATATAAACACAATACGCTGTTATAAATTGAAATGTATTTTTTTGGTTACCTTCGCTCCCAATTGAGATTAATACCATCGTGTGATCAGTGCCACCGATAGAGTAAGACAGCCCTTCCTTCGACGAAGGTCGCCAATTTGAACCATTGCCAATGTAAGTCACGCGTCACAGCCCATATATTCCATCAGATTTGGAAAGCTTTTGTCACTAGTTCCATTTTTTCAAAGGAATCGTTGGAAGATTTGAAATAGGCCAGAATTATTGGAAGGTAGTCGTTGGAAGATGGAAATCGGCCAGAATTATTGGAAGTTAGTCGTTGGAAGATGGAAATCGGCCAGAATTATTGGAAGGTAGTCGTTGGAAAAGTTGCCAGCTGGATGGTACGTCACGCGGCCCCCATAAAGTCTATCATTTCGAAAAGCTTCGATCGCGTCAGTGGAAGAAATGAGTTACTATCCTACAATTAGTACAAGGCATTAGTTGGATGAGTTGCAGGTCGGACTCTCCAATCTCTATCTAGCATACCGCTGGAATAGTAAAATTACTTTTATAATGCTGTGGGCAGGTTGGAATCTTTCACCCTCCTGACTACCACAAAGGGGATTTTATTACTAGTCAGTATATGCCATACAAATTTACAGGCGTAACAAGAAGTTAGAGTTGAGTCCTAAGAGGTTTTTATGGTTTATACGGTTTCGGAAAACTACTGACGCTTGGATTTATATTTTATTCAACTATGGATCTATTGAGGGACAGCCTATATATTATGCATTCGATCATTATCATAATAGTTTGGTGCTTTGGATGGCTGTGCGGTTTTGCATTTGGACATGTTGCAGGTGAAGCTTTTACAACGGTTTCTAATTTTCCAGATTTAGGACTCACGTGCTTAGCCAATTTAGCAGCTTTCTTTATATTCATTTTACGAGGCAAAGGTTGGTATGAAGCCCGTGCTAAACGTAGAGAGGCAACCCTCAGAAATGTGAAGGAGAGGAACATAAATGGCTTGAAAGTAGTGACTACGTGTGAGGAAGAACTAGGGGAATGTTCCGTCGTAATATTGTCATTCCATCATCCCACTACTTCGGCGCCGTGGCGATTCATGAGGCGTATCTCCAGTCTATATGATGTGCACTCCATCTTTCTGCTATGCAGCCGTTTACAATGTGGAGCGTTCACTGAAGATTTCCGCAAGTGTAGCTGCACAGAAAATCGGGATGGCAGATGCGCATGCATTGTATTCAATTCAGTGGAAGACATCACACTGCTCCTCGCTCGTAGGATGCCGGGAACAATGAAAAGATTGCCTGATTCCCAGTGCCTACTCCCATCGATGCTCTGCTTGAGAAATGGTTGCCATGACTGCAACGAGGGGCTGCTGCATGTGGAGAGGGTGATCCCCATGTGGAATCCCCTGCTGCGGTCTGTGAAATACTTGATCAGCTTGAATCCATTCCTAAAGTGAGTGCTTGCATCTGTATCCCAGTGCGTCCATCTAACGAAGACGAGTGGACAAACCAGCTTATCAGAATATTCGAGCCTGAGAATAGAGAATTCAGAGGAGTTGTATTCAGAGAACGTGGAACCAACGCTTCTTCTGCCCTCGAAAACTACAAGAACAGGAATGGAGAATGCGATGCAGAGCAAACATACACCCTTGCTTCCTTAACAATGGTGCCATATCTAACAGAATCATTACTCAACACTCTACTAACTTACTGGCTCAAAGTGGATGGTTTTTTCAGTGCTGTGCTCGCGAGGTATTCAGTTGGAAGTTATCTCTCTTCAAGCTATCATTCTTCAGAAGGTCGTCAGATTTTTCCCCAGAAATTTCTAACCAGAGCCATCGTGAAGTCTAATGCCAATAACACCAATGTATGCCAAGTGTTATTCTTTAGACCTGATTTTCAAATTTATATACTGCACTCTTTATCGGGTTGCTCGCACTGCATTTGCTTTATTGGTTGGACGGTGCTGGTTTCAAAGGAAGGAGGAGCTGACCAATGGTATCATATTCCATCTATGGCACTCTCTGAGTGTAGAATTATTGTGATACTGGTAGCCATTTCTATTGCTTTGGCACTGGATGGCCTTGATTTGAAATTATATTTGCAAATCAGAAGGCGGCCCTGTTTTAGGCTATTCTGTCCATGGAAAATTATTATTTTTCATAAAAGTTGTAGCCTAATCATTGATCGGGCAAATATATTTTCGTTTTGTGCAATCATTGGTTTACAGTTACTTTACATCGTAGGGTGCATCGCAATAGGAAGAGTTGTGGGTATAAAAGCCTTCGGGAGTTGGATATACAGTGCTTAGCAATGTCTCGTTGTGGTGAAATCGGTTACCTCCAAGTTTATCCTCGCTAACTGTCAACGTGCATTAAGCCAAGATTCACCAGAACATGGAAAAGCGATGTGGTGGTATAAGAGCTGTGGACACTACATTACTGCTTCTGCATTCTTGCTTAATGCGACCATGTATGGAGTTCGAACTCAGTGGACATTATCATAACCTGATACATGAGATTGATGTATTTCCGATGTACTGCACACTTTAGCGACTTGTATATTTCCGGTGTACCACACAATAGAATGTGGATTGTATAGTCAATAAAAAGTAGTTATTTCTGGTTTGTTTTTTATTTAATTAAAGGAGAGCTTCAATATTCTGCAAATGCTTCTGGCAGGTCACGACCTACTCCAGAGTAATCTGCGCTAGCGACTAGGGCCTCAATTTTTAAGCTGCCTGAATTAATTTAGTGGCTACGTCTTGGGAATCTAATAAATCAGTGTAGTTATGTGCCATTTCCTGAAGATCATTTATTTTACTGACTTCTGTAACATTTCTTGAAGATGACTTACTTTATTGACTAGGGCAAATGCATCTTTATCTCGATTGCCAATTTCCCGAACATAAAGTATTTTATCTCGATTACTTCAAAAAATCGACCATCGAGATAAGCTCAGGGACTGAGTAATTGTTGTTACTGAGCCAATTTCCCGAATATAAAGTATTTTATCTCGATTACTTCAAAAAATCGACCATCGAGATAAGCTCAGGGACTGAGTAATTGTTGTTACTGAGGGCGGATTGTGGCGTTGTGCTTGGACAATTCGGTCAACTCTGTAAAACTAGTTGCTCGTGCACTTGCTGGAGTCTTTGCAGCTGGGTCTCCAATGTCAAGTTTTTTTAGAGCAATGGAGACGCACTGCATTGTTTGACCTATGAATGCAAGTTAAGTTGGATTTTTTTTCAACGAAAGAAATCGTGTCACGAGCATGTATATAATTTATAATTTTGTTTGGGATTGGATTACTACACTAGTGAGTATTAAATCTCTCTTGAAATTAATTAGGTTGTTAATTTCCTGAATATTCTGGAATTGAATAGATATAGGCGTGGTAAAAAAATTAACGGCACTCATATCCGTCCCCGAATATTCGGGGAATCAGCAATCGCCATAACGATGCAATCTCTCTACTTAACCATTGAACCAGCGCCACTAGACTAAGACTAAGTTGGATTGGACATATATCGACTACAGGATGGATGGTGGTATGGACATCGGGTAATCCGTTTGGCTAGGCGTAATGAAGGCGTTCTCTCTCTATGGGATTCTCTGTGCAAACACTGTTCTTTAAGACGAATCAGAACATACTTTTCGTCCTCCTTCCTTCGATTGAACTTTGACACGTGTACTCTTTTCTGTGGACTTGATTGCTCTGCGCCATGAGTAGCCTTTTCGCCCACCAAAAGAGTTGGAAACAACTGTGATTAGCCGTACATGGTTGGGCGGATATGGTTTGGGAACATCACAATTGAAAGCAACGATGCAGTGGGTGAAAGTTGAAGTGAGTAGAATTAATTAATGGACATACTGAGGCCAAGTCCAATGGTAGAATAGGTGAATGACATGATGGCAGCAACTATAGAGAGCCATCATATTTGGTCGAAGTTGGGTATCTAAGAAGGTAGGATCTCTAGCCACCATATTTGGTTGAAGTTGGGTATCTGAGAAGGTAGGATCTCTAGCCACCATATTTGGTCGAAGAGTGGAATGGGTCGTTATGTCCAGGAGTGCTGAAGCAATTTGACCTCCTGATGGCCTGGTGATATAAAACTCAAATAAATCGGTCCAAACTTATATAATTGCCTAACATAATTATGGAAATATGGTAGTGTGAGCAGGAAAAATTATTGATCCACCCAAAACGCAACTAACTCACGTCATACTGATGGATGATGGATGTAGCTATTGTATAGTGAATCGCAGTTCCAAATAGGTTGGTGTACAGAGTCAAACCACATATCTATTGGAAAAATCATCGCACCTCTATAGAATCTGTAATTTCCACCCTTGGGATTCTAGGTTGGTGTACAGAGTCAAACCGCATATTTGTTGGAAAAATCACCGCACCTCTATAGAATCCGTAATTTCCACCCGATCCTAGTTACTGGGTTGTAATGTTTATCAACACCTGTGGGTTGTAATGTTTATCAACACCTGCTCGTTTTGGTGTAACGGCGAACCTCCACATGGTATCAGAGCTTGGATCCATGTTCGATTCCCGAGCTGTGTTTGAAGGGGCTGTTGGAAAAATCACCGCACCTTCCCTCGCTGGTTTGAGGGGGATGTTGGAAAAATCACCACACCTCTATAGAATCCGTAATTTCCACCTTAAAGATCCTAGTTACTGGGTTGTAATGTTTACCAACACCTACCGATTTTGGTGTAACTACAAACCTCTACAATATCCAGGCTTGAAAGCTATCTGAAAAGCAATAAAGAAATAAATTAAAATTCAAAATATATAAAAAGGCATATTCAACAGATCCGAACTATTGATAATAATCATCAACACCGTGTTTACTTAGATAACACCTTTAACATCTTGGACAAGTGCACTCGTGAGAGATAGTCAACAAACACCCCTACGTCTAAATCATAAAATATTACAGAGGCATTAATCATAATCAAACGTGTTAAATGATATGTTGCTAGCTGGTGTTAAACTTCCCAATAAAGAAGTTTCCATAATTAATATCCAGTTTTTTTTAACTTTTTTAATAATGTGCAAAGAAGTTGATGATGTGGAGGAGAAAACACGTTTCTCCGCACAATCAATTTTTGTATGGCAGTGCTGAGAAAACACATTTCTCCGCACGCAAATTCTCTATATTCACATCTTGACCTGCCACTATTGCACTCAAATATTTTTTACGCCATTTTTCTATGAGCTATATTTTGGTTAATATGTTCATAATTACACGGAAGTATTCTCTCTACGAGATTCTATGTGGAAACACTATTCATTGTAGCGAATTAGAATGCATACTTTTCGTCTTGCTTCTTTCAATTGAACTTTGACATGTGTCCTCCTCCTTTCTGTGGACTTGATTGCTCTGAGCTGCTCAAGGCTGTCCCAGGGACTGACGAACGGAACTGAGCGTGAAGGGCAGCGACAGGCGGGTGATTGGCTGTAAGAGCGCTTGTAATGCCTCCTCGAACAGTTGCACTGGAAGGTTGTTGGAATCCATACCCGCTCTGAAGAAACGCAATTGTCTATAGCCTGATTTTTTGAAAGTTTTTTTGGTTGGTTTTTCCGGTCAAAATCTGGCAATATTTTATTGGAATCCCAAGTTTGATAGCTAGTTTCTGCACAATCAAAGAGTCTCAAGGGTTTTTCAGGGTACTGAATCCAAATATGCAGTTAAAAAATCATTTTAACTGCAACAAATCAAGATTTAAACTTAATTTCTTCCACCGGATTCCGTCACCACCAGAATCTCCAAAAAATCACATTATAGACAACTCCCGAAAAAACATCTTTCTTCTTCAACCATGTAAATAGCCATGTGTCTTATCACGTCATGCATCTTGCAACTAACTGCATGTCCTTCCCAGTGTTTTGTGGCAATGTCAATCAACACTTATGAATAAGAATATTCAAGTAATATCGCCCAACCTCTTCTACATTAGGGCAACTCCTATTGGCAATGCGACTCCCCAGTAATCCTTTGGAAATCCAGAGTTGTACGAAATATTCTGTATCGATCTCCTCGTCTTCTGGCAAAGCAGCGCAACAAAGAAAACAAGGTTGAAGACATAGAGGTTGAGCCTCGTCGCTCAATCTTAGCTTCGCGAATAACTCTGTTTCTGCCTGTGGACGGTCGAATAAAAATTTATGTCTATATTTCTAAGCTAATCCAATGCAAACCTCCATTGTCGATGAACTCCTTCTCCTACCATTTCTACTGCAATGGTCTTAATAGCACGAGGAAGCCCCTTGCATTCCTTAGCGATGGAGGTGGTAGTTTCCTCCGTTTGATCGATTTCCTCACAACCTCGAAAGGCATAATAGCGGAACATTTCCCAACTTTGTTCCTCTGTCAATGATTTAACCCTGATTATATGATTGGCTCCCATCCTTCGAAGGATACTATGATCACGGCTTGAGATGATAAATTTCTCGTTAACTAAGTCACAAAATCCAATTAATTTCTTCAGAATTCTCTCACCTCCAAACTACCTCCAAACTATATGCTAACCTTAGCAAGACCAGAAAACTGACGACAATGATGAGAAAACTCACAAAGAGCACTTCGAAATTCAATGTCTCTGTAAAGATTTAATTATTGTTGCCAGAAGCTTAAAGACAGACAGACCACTGTGCAGTGGAGTCAGTCATGAGCCACCTTTTATTTAATGTAAAAGTTGCCAAATTAACAGTGGGGACGAGGCGAAAAAATGGAAAATAATGGATTAATATCTTAATGATAATAGACAGCCAAAATTACATATTATAGGAAAAAGTTTATAGAATTCTTAAAACAACTCAGTAATACACAAATTTGAGCTAAACTTGTTTTCAAAGTAAAGAGTTCGTGGTCTTCCAAACACAAGTTAAGATACACAAAATTTGAGTTAAGCTTGTTTTTAAAGTAAAGAGTTCGTGGTCTTCCAAACACAAGTTTATACACAAAATTTGAGCTAAGCTTGTTTTTAAAGTAAGGAGTTTGTGGTCTTCCAAACACAAGTTAAGAAAAATCCCTGTTAGGAAAGATGATTGGCCCAATCACAGTCTAAATATAGAGAGTTGTTGTTATCAACCCCATTGAGATGGGCACCAAAACAGATGGCAAACCCATATCGTTGGATTTTATTATTGAAGTAGAAGTAGTTGTTTTTTTCCATCCAATCAAAATTATTGCTTAATACATGTTTATAACAAAAAAAGATGGAACAATGAATAGGACTAGCACAACTACATTTACCAATGTAATTGATAAGCCTCAATAGATAGTTAGTATATGAAACATATATACAACCACATTTTCCAATATGGTTGATATACGCACATAGGCTTATATCAACCACATTAATAATTATTAGGGATGTATTTTTATATATATTATTATATGAATATTACAATA
>APFE030210506.1:0-22106 GCA_000404065.3 Pinus taeda
AAAGTAAAGTGCAGATAGAACATGAAACGATCGACAGAAAACAAGCCAAGACAAGAGACACAAGATGTGGCGGCTAGCGAGGGACAAACCCCACAGTGTGTGGGGAAACCCTTTGATCAAATCTTCTTTTATCTTCAAAATTCATCAGAGAGAAATAGTACAATAAATCTGATTTATATCAGCAGTAGCAAACCCTAGATCAGCAACATCAACATTAACGGCTTCATCATCAAACTAGGGCAGACGATATCTCACAAACCGACTGTCGGATCGGCTTGATTCCACCACCAAAAGTTTTTGCTTTCAGAGGAGGTTCAGATGAGGAGATCTTCTAGTCCACACAGGTCAAACTTCACTTCTACATTTGCAGCTTCAGTTTCAGCAGCGTCCTTCAAACTAGGGCAGTCGATATCTTGCAAACCATCTGTCGGATTGACTTGATTCCACCACCAAAAGTTGCGGCTTTCAGAGGAGGTTCAGATGAACCTACAACACATTTCAGATGAGGAGATCTTCTAGTCCACGCAGGTCAAACTTTACTTCTGCAGTTGCAGCTTCAGTTTCAGCAGCTTCCGGCTTCACATGTGTGAGGGAGAGACCCTTTTCTGCGCATAGAAAAGACTTTTTTGCGCAGTAAGAGAGAGAGAGATGTGATGAGATGAGTGAGTCCAAATGAGGAAAAGTCATCCTATATTTATACACAACGTTGGTGTTTGAATAGATGCGATTGTTGGGCTTCTGAGCCTACATGAGTTGTAGGTCAGCTTGATAATAATTCCATAATTAAAATAAATTCATATCTACATGAAACTTGTTGGAATCAGATGATATTTATATCAATTTTACACCTCTCGACGAGAGGAATCTAATAAAAATATTATAAACCATGAATAAGATGACCCACATGAATTTTTTCCCTAGTTGCCAATTTTAACAACATCAGGATTGGTCGGAGACCAGGGAAAACCCACTACGGGGAATCTAATAAAAATATTATCAACCATGAATAAGATGACCCACATGCAGTTTTGCCCTAGTTGCCAATTTTAACAACATCAGGATTGGTCGGAGACCAGGGAAAACCCACTACAGGGAAAACCCTTTCAAATTCTTTTTCTTATTAGATTGCCATTGAATGATTCAACAAAAGAGAGTACAACGATCCATATCTTCAATCATAATCCTATCCAGAAAAATCAACTAAACAATGTCCATGAGATGGACCCAACAATGCTAATGATCAGAACCATGATTCAGAAGCCTATGATTAACCAGTCACTATATGCAGTCAATTGTCGAACTATATGGTCAAATGAAGAAATCTGCAGTCAACTGTAAAATTCAAACCCTAGGTCCCAACCGCATGCATAGAGTGATTTGTGTGAGGATAAAACCATACAACTGCACCCATAAACCTACTTGCCTGTGGTTAAGACTAAAAACTACCTATGTCATGCCTACAACTAGAAACCAAAACCCTAAACACATGTGCGAGTTTCAAACCCTGCAATCTCAGACCTACATGAACCAATCTCTGAAACGCCACTCGAGACCTGTACGAGCCAAACACAAAGAAAGAAGAATAATCATGATGATGATGTCCAAATGAGGATCACTTGACTTGTATTTATAGGCATCCATGTGTGTCCAATTTCTCTTTTTGGTCGACCTGTCCTTTTGTGCACGTGGATTTTTCCTGAAAAATACACTTTCCCTTGTCCAAATTGAGCGCCTCAATAGTCCTCTCGAAAAGAGGAATCTAGTCCCATGGTTGGAATTTGTCACTGAGCTGCCAAATTAACACTCTCTCTTAGCTAGGGAGAAATTCCAACTGCATCACGTAATCATCACAAGTATCTTGTTATCAAATGTCGACATTATTCATCTTCGCTCATCTCAACTCATTTTTGATTATCCTTGCTAATCTCTTGATTGTCTTTGCTCATATGTTGAACATTATTGAATCTAAAAGAAGAAGAATTTGACATCAAAGTGGAGCTTACGCTACCACCCTCAATTCACATCAACAACATCGAAGAACTTATCTCAATCCGGAACAACATCAGGGAGCACATCTCAACCTAGAATCCAATGACAATGAGGAAGGTCCTATGGGACACTCTTACCTCAAGCCATCTCATAGGGGAGCAAACATCTTCCACCCTATGTCGAGCAATAAGAGTCATAGCATAGGGGAGCAAGCATCTTCCACCCTATATCAATCAATAAAATATCTCACCTATCTTATTGCCCGTTGATCTTCCCAACAATGACACTTAAGAGTCATGTGGTAGAACACCTGCATCATAATTAGCTTGGGTTGTACACCTCCAAGCACTCATGAGATATGCCTTCGGGAATAGTAGGGTTTGAGGATTGATCTCCCCTACCATTGGTGATGGCTTCCTCTTCTTTTGGATGATATTGATGTTTGTCTTCCTCTTTAGATACATAATGATACAACTATGATGAGAAGAGATCTATGATACTGATGAAATTTGTCCCTGATTGAGAGGGAGTGTTGAAATCTGGTAGCTTCGTGATGTATTTCCCCTAAGGGAAACCCTAAGCCTCCAAAAGCAACCCCTTGAGACCCGTGAAGTATTATATTAGTCAAAAGAATTATTTGAACAAATATTTATCAGGGAATTTGAATAATATAAAAATTAATGGGGAATTCAAATTTAAATTTCCATCCATGTTTTACTGTCGACCTCATATAAGGGACCTTATCATATACTATATAAAGAATATCTTTGTGATTCACCGAGAAGGAAGACAGGCAGAAAATACGTCACATATCTATAGTGACTGGGCATCACATCTATGTTTTGACTAGGAATCATATCTTTTTTCTAAGGCTTTCACTCTTCGTTAAAGGGTTCATCGTTATGGTTAGTGTTGATATGGATTCCGACGGCTTGATAGCTCAATGTCTCAATGCCGCAATCTTTCGATAACATAACCCCTCTTGACACATGTTTCACCTGGCATGTTACAGGTCTTTCATATGGGACTAATCCTTCGATCTTGATCATAGTAATCATGTGGAACTCTTGCATCAATCATTGACATCTCAATTATATGAAATCGTATGTATATGTATGCTCTAAGCTACATCGACATCTTAGTTCATTTATGTATTCTACAGTCATCACATTTGTATTGCATAAAATCCTGGCACACATACTACAGTTGTCACATTTTTATCGCATACATATTACAATCATCACATTAGTGTTATATATCACATACAGTCTTGGCGTACATATTACAATCATTGCATACATCTTATACATCACACATAGTCTTGGCATCATATTTAAATAACAGTTATGGCATCGCCTATATATTAAAGTCCTAGCACCACATATACATTACAGTCATGAATTCACATCACATATATCGTGACATCATTTTTGGGTCATCGCTTTGTTATATGTATTGGCATCGTTTCAATTACACATTGGCATCTTTGCAGCATTACATATTGACATCCTTGCAATTATGGTTGGTTCATATGTTTGCCTCCCACCTGGGTATGACTAGGCTCTTCATGGCAGATGGGGTATGGCTAGGCTCTTCTTGGTAGACAGGATATGGCTAGGCTATTCATGGCATGCCGGGTATGTATGGTAGGTTGTATATGTCATGGTAGACAGGGCATGGCTAGGCTCTTCATGGAAAAGAGGATATGTCTAGACTCTTCATGGCAGACATGGTATGTACGGTATGGTTGTATATGACACAACAGACAAAATTTATATGTCAAAGCAGACACTCTTATGATCTATACAATAGGTAGACATGGTGTGTACATGCCTATGAATCATAGACACCCTTAATGTGTATATAAGTGGCATGGTAAAATAAGGCTTACTCTATGGTAGTTATGATACATCAATGATGAATGGCTCATCCCCTAGACATCATGATCTACTTAATATAGTTCAAACAAAGTTGATAATGCTTGATGATGCATTTATGTGTATATAAGTGGCATGGTAAAATAAGGCTTACTCTATGGTAGTTATGATATGGCACTTATTGTACATTGATATGACTTTGATACATCAATGATGGATGGCTCATCCCCTAGACATCATGATCTACTTAATATAGTTCAAACAAAGTTGATAATGCTTGATGATGCATTTGTTTCTTGCAACAATGGTACAATAGAAACTTTCTTGGTTTATCAAATTTCAGTTCACAAACTTAGTTGTGATCTGACTTGGGTTGGCGATCAAAGGCATGTTGATGTATCTTATTGTACTTTGTATCTCAGCTAGACAATTATTAAAATACAATAGAAGAAGAAGAAGAATTATGTGTTTCCTTCCTTGTGGGGTTTTGCCCTGGTCTCTGACCAATCTTGGTGTCTATATGTGTGTGTGCTTTTCTTCTAATGTTCCTTTTATTTCTGTTGCATTATTGTTGATGTTGTTCTTTCTACGTAAGTGTTAATGAATTTAAGTTATATTGGGGTGAATGAATATGTAAATGATGAAAAGTATATAAGAATGCAATTATCAAAGAAAAGATCAATATGCCCTTAGAAAATTTAACAATGAGGAGGTCAGAATTATCCAAATACTCAAATATATATGCAAGAAGTATAAGTAATAATCAAAGCAACAAACCCAAACAGGAATAGAATCACAAAGAGGTAGCATAAATCTAAAAGGTACTTATCTTTAACAAGAGGAGATCAACTCCATATTGAACGAGCCTTTAAGGGTCATTACTATCCATTTTCCATATAAAGTTAATGCCTTTAATATATGTCAACTTGCTTCATTAACAACTAGGCCTAATTGAGACTATCTCATCTAGTGTTACATGAAACTTGTCACAAGTGCTAGAATATCTTCGCTGATCATCATGGTGTTTCTAGATTGCATATCTCAAGTCTTTGACATAATCCGGGGTTCTTTCAAACCCCAATCTCGTAATATCCATCAAACCCTAATAACCAGATTGCTTAGGGTTTCCATCAAACCCTAGTATTCTTTGAAGTCCACTCCATATTCTCTTGCTTCCATCAATGGTGTGTTCATAGGGGTGATCTCAATGACTTTTCTTCGGCCCAACTCTAATACTATGTTAAATTATCTCAGGGCTATATTCTTCTTTTATTTAGATAACTGCATCTATTCATTTGCATATTAAATTCACCCCATAACATCATATCATTATTCAGTTTTACAACATTATTCGACAACATATGCAATGACATAGAAAGAACAATATCATCATCAATGCAACAGAACATAAAGGAAAAATAGAAGAACATCATTCACACATAGAGACACTAAGATTGGTTGGAGACCATGTCAAACCCACTATGGGGAAAAGTTGAAAACCCTTTCAGGCTCCTATTCTTATTATATTGTCATTGAATCAGAGGGAGAGGGAGAGGGAAGTGGGGTGAGAGGGGCGAGGAGTGGGGTTGAATGGGAAGGAGAAAGGGGGGGAGGGACGAGAGGTGAGAGGGAGGGAGGAGAATGGGGGCCAAGGCAGGGGGGAAGTGGGGGAGATGGAGAGGGGAGGGGTTGGTGGACTGAGGCAAGAGGGAGAGGTGCTGGATGGAGGGGAGCTGGATGGGGAGGTGGGGCAAGGGGGAAGGGGATGGAGGGGCAGGTGGAGTGTAGGTGGGGTGAGAGGGAGGGACAAGGGGCAAGGTGGAGGGAGGGGTTGGCGGGAGGAGCATCGGGAGCAGGTGGGATGAGAGGGAGAGGGAGAGGGAGGGGCTGCGATGAGGTGGAGGGAGGAGGGGAAGTGGGGTGGGAGGGAGATTGCTGTAACCACCCCTCCCATATTTGCCCAATTTCACTAGTCTGTAAGGGTAAACATGAGACAAAGAGTTACTATGACATGACTCGACCTCCAAGTTCTAGTTATGGAAGTGGGGCCTACCAACCGACACACTGACAACTCACAGACATCCCTCTAGACATTGGGTCACCTAGAATTCAGTCCACAACCTCTAATAATAAAATCCTAAGGTGGAACTGATTTTTCACTGACCTAACCCCTAACCGCACCCACAACAAGGCATGCATGCGGTTGTTAGCCTCCATCTACACTCATAAGCCTAACTGTCAGTGGTTGTGACCTAAAATCTTCAATTCATTTCATGTGCTCCCGAGATCGGTGCCACCTTTTAAGGCCAGCGTCTAGAGCACAGCTCAGAACTTCCTGAAACTTTCCATAAGCATAAGTTACATGACGACAATGCCAAACATACAAACTAGAGTCACAAAGTTGAGCTAGACTGACCAGAACAAACTAGGTATTTCGTCAAACACATGGCAACACATGTAAGTTATAGGTCATGAATGCATATGTGATCATAATAGTCCGAGATTCGTCTGAGAATCGCCAAGAAGGCTCTAAATCCTCTCTAGCTAGCTGTAATAACACTTGTTGGTCCGTGCATTCATCAAACATTCATATATTCATCAAACATGTCAAGATCCATTGACCATATACATCATATAACCAGCATATGACCAGCAAATAAACAACATATAAACCATCTCAAGGCAACCATAAGATAACCATCATAATCAACACATATGTTCATAGATCATAATAGGAAAATACGTGATATTAACATATGAAAATTCCAACCAAGTCAGGGACTTCCATGTACCACCTTACCATAGATTGGATTGAACCAAATCTTTCTTTTAGCCAATCACCCTCGTGCCATATTCCAAGCATGAATGTGGGATCTCATGTAATAAACCAAACCAGGGCTTCCAGAGGCCAACCCACCTCAACCCTCAACCAATGGTTCCACCTCATGGTCGAACATCACTAACACCTACAATATCGTTCTCTACCTAAGATGTCGAGGGCTCCAAGAACTAGTAACTCAACCCACAACCTTCCAAGGCTCAAGCGTTTTTCCAACTGGGCTCTAGGGACTAGTAACTCAACCCACCAAAGCCTCTAGAGTGTTTGTCCCAACCTAGGCTCCAGGGCTAGTGACTCAACCCAAGTTGTTCTAGGGCTTCCAGAGCATTTGTTCCAACCCATAGCCATAAGGAATTATGAGCACCAATCAGAAAACAATCAAGTGGAAAAGCCCACAACACCATGGCTATCCTAGAAATGGCAAGGCAAGGCTAAACCTACTGTCAATCCAAGAAATCATCCATGCCAATTACAACACATAACTAGATAATCACATGCATCCATAAATCAACAAGGAAATCACACATGCACCCTGTTACCTGTAAAGCAATCCAGCTGTAGATGTTGATCCACCCGTTCCCTTGCACTTTCTTGCTTTCCTTTACCTTGTCTCTCCAAATCCAAGTGAATGCTAAAGTGCTCCAAGAATGCTCCAAGCTTTCTCTAAGTGTGCAAGAGTATGAGAGAATGAGAGAATAAAAGAGAGTTCCACCCAAAAATGTCAAAAGGGACAATTAGCAAAAGCCGTGAACTAATACTCATAATCCTTTTTATCATTGAGGCCTCTATTTCCTTCATTTTCCCCTCTCATGCAAACTTGTGTCCTTTCATCTTCCTTTTCTCCTATTTCCCTTTATTTTCATAAATAAATGCCAATTATTGCCTCTTTGCCTTTGTCAATTTCCATAGCCATTAATAAGCCGAAAGTGACACCCACTAAGATGTTTTTCCCACCATTTAGCTTGGAATACGTGTCCCATGACCTTGGTCTTATATTTTTTTAAATGAAAAATTAACCAGGGGTTGTTACAAACCCCTCCCCCTTGGGGGAACACCGTCCTTGGTGTTCTATAACACCTATGACCAACAAACTGTTGAAAATAAAACATATTGCCTATGGAGCTTTATAACCCAACTCGCTGTAGTATTTACAATGACCTCTGCTGAAAATGAAACAACATACCACTTACTGGAGCTTTGTAACACAACTAATTATGGTATTTACAATAACAACCACATATATTTACATGCATTTATTTCAACCAGCAAATAATCATATTGTCTATGGAGCTTTATAAACACAACTCAATATAATATTTACAATAATATGCACATTTGCTCTAACCAGCAAATAAAAGGATACGTTGCTTGCATCAGTATCCTGGATTCACCTCGGATTCACCTCCTTCCTAGGAAGTCCAAAATCCACTGCCAAAGTCAAACATGCATCCAATGTCCTGTGCTACGATTCTTGCACTACTTGTTCCCTCAGTGAATAATTGCCGACTCATTGTTCCAGGGCACACTCTCAATGTGCTTATGATTCCATCTGGCAATGCTAATGACCAAAAAAAATTCATTCCCCTACTGTCCCTTCTCCGCTACACAGTCACTTGGACAATCCAGTCACCCCCTTCTGTGCAGTCACACACCTTCCAAGTTTCGTTGGCATCCCTTTCTCTGCAACACAGTCACTCAGGCAATCCATCCCTTGGCAAGGTTTACTCACATTGGAGGGTCCAAAAACCAAGGCATATCCCTGCCTCAAAACCATCATACCAACCATAGCTCATGGCAATCAATGGACACTATTGGGTACTAGTGTCCCACAATGGCCCTGCTCCTCAATGCTTTGGAATCATATTGTTGTCTGTTTCAATTCCTTTTGCCGTTGCTACTAGTTCTTATAGTCAGTTTCAACCACCCAAACCTGATCAATTATAGTGTGGAAATCCTGCAAGGCTTGATATATATAACGAAGGTTGCTTCTTATCTAATATTTTGGACTTCCTTTCAACAGATATTTTGCCTAATAGCTTTTCCATGCTTTTGTTCCCTTTTGAACCGTTAACAGATTTTTCATGCTTTTCCTTCATTTTGAACCGTTAACGAGAGGTAAGGGACGTTTTCCCTTCACTTAAGTTTATCCATCTCATCTCTCTGTAACAGAATTTTTTAAAATTCTACCACGTCACCCCACAACATTACTAATCTAGTCAGCTTGCACAAAGAAATTTCAAGTTAAAAAATATGTTGGCATGATCATGGATGCTTTCAGAATGTTCGCTTTTGTGATTCAGTGTTATGCCTGTTTTTAGTGCTATATATATGTGAATTTATGCCTTTCTGGTTTTTGTTTTTCTGTGATATAGGAAAAAATTTGGCAGTAGATTTACAATTTTTTCTGCACTTATATGTGAAGAGGAGGTTTGAACTTTGAACTTTGGACCTATTTGACTGATAGATCTACCAAGTCTTTCATTGGAAACATGCTTTAAAGAAGGATTTCCACGCCAATATCTGCAAATCTGGTTTCCAATTTGAAGTTCTTATACCAATATGCAAGCACCTCTCTATATTTGTCAACACTGGTATATACTTTTCCCTGTTGCTCTGGATTACATAGTATGAGAAATAATTGTTTTTTCTGGTAATTCAATTACTGTTTAAATATATGGATGAGAGGACTATGCAAATTACTTTGTACATATATAAAGGTCTGGAGCTTAGATATTTCACTTTTGTATTTAAGAGTGTGAAAATGATGAGGTTCTAGTCCAACTTTTGTGCATTTTTCTTTTTATGAACTTCCAAGCATCTTAGCAATGATTATTGTTAATTCTTCACTCTGACACTGCACATAGTAATTTAATTTTTGATGTGAAACCTGTTCATTTATAAAGGATGGGATCTATTTTGTTCTGATTAACATATTTACAAATTTTATCGGTCATTGTCATTGCCTCATGATCTATGAAAGATATGAAGTCTCAATCTGGAAGGCAGATGTTGGTTCACGTTCATATTTTTAGTTTTGTTCTGATTATGTGTTTTGTGCGTTGCCATATATAAAAATTAAATCCTGATTTAGAAAGTGCATATTTACCCATATTTATAATAATGATTATCTGGCATGTGTGTATTGTCCGGGCATCTCCATATTTTTTCATAGTATATTTGTACTTTGTTACTGAGAAAGGTGAAACATCCAATGTTGGTGTAGAGCTCATTTAGGATTTGCCATTTTTCGGTTCTATATTTTCATATTTAATTAGTTATAATATGTATGCATTTTTGTAATTGGATTCTCTGCACTGAAATGCCATAGGAATAATGGTTACAAATTGGAAGGAATATGTCTGGTGTTTAAAACCACTTGCTTTTCCTACTGTTTTACGCAGAAAGGGTTCTCTTGAATCTTCAAAACAAAAATCGTTAACAAAACCACTTGCTTTTCCTACCCTGTCTTATGCAAAAAGGGTTCTCTTGAATCTTCAAAACAAAAATCGTTAACAATTCAATTGCATCTCAACTATTTTGTCTGATTAAGCATATTTATAAATTTTATCAATTCTTGTTGTTTTTTGATGATTTGTGAAAGATACAAGGTTTTTATCTTGAAGACATACATGTGTCCGTGTGCATATTTAGACTCAACAAGTACTGGTAAACAAACAATTATGAGGTCAAATATTTTTAATTCATTTGATTCATTGGGGGAAAAGGAAATTTATCATTTTGTAACTTCATATGCTTGTCATTCCCCTTTCCTTCCTAATTACAACCCCTCATTATGCTACAATATGCATACCATATCAACTACGTTAATCGTATCCACAACCTTATTTAACGTACACTGTAAGATTTCTCACTTTTTCTGAAGTTTCATGAATGGTTAAGTCCCTATCACAATTTGCGATAGATCATAAAAAAGAAAGGACAACATGTGAAATGTTGTACAGTAGTTTGAGGTTGTGGTATGAATATGAAGGAATCAGGAAACAAGTAGATTAGAAATCTTATTTTCATCAGATTTAGTCGCAGCTCATAGTCTTGTTATCAATTAGTAGGGAATGAGTATTATGCCTCAAGATTGTGGAGTGGTTAAGATATGTGTTGGTGGCTCCATGTATTCAATACAAAATTGTCATCCTTATCAACATCAGTTTCTAGAATTGTAATTTTGTGGAGATGGAAGACTATACCTTGAGAAAAAGGGCCTATCTACAAGATAATGTATACACTAGTTCAAGCACTTTAATGGATTATGTTTGGGGCAATAGTCGGACAAGAGAAGGTCAAAGCTACAAAACATCCAAATTTTCTATGACTCTATTAGATCATAAAAAAATGATCTCTGTATTCACTAGGTTCATACGTACAACCCATTATCCATATAGTGTTCTTTATTTTGATGTAATTTTTGCATTGACAATAGTCCCTAGTAGTGGATTTCTTTCAGCATCAGTCCTCAAAGTGGTCAAAGTGGTTACACACATCACCATTGTTGAAGAAATAGAGGAAGAACTGTATAAACCTTTTTTGGATGATGGTAGTTTGAGCTCCAGTACTAAGAATATTTTCTCATGCTACAACAGTTATTCTGTCAAGAACTACATGGCCATGGTTGAGTAATGTATTCAATGAAGGTTATAGAAACATTTTGCTATTGACAAAGTGGAACTACACCTCTAGAGCTTATTGAATTTCAACAGAAGCAATGAATATGGAATATCAATCTTATGGGTTAAGGAGCATTAGTAAATCATTAGATAGTTTCCCAATATTCATCATGGTTTGGAAGATATGCATGGTTATTGAAGCCCAACTTGTAAAAATGGCACAGTTTTCTCACATTTCTAAACCACACCCAGATTTGGGGGAAATGTGAAATCAATCATCTTAATGTTATGGGAACAAATATCACTTATTCTAAGAGTTGAAGAATCATCAAGTAATATTCCATATGTATTTTGGGGATCAGAATCACCTAATTTTGGCCTATAATAACCATTTGAATATTTCATATGTATTTTGGGGATCAAAATCACCTAATTTTGGCCTGTAATAACCATTTGTTGTCTTGCGCCTATCTCATAGTTGGGTAAAATAAAAGATTGGGGAATTGATTTTGATCCACCCAAAGATCTCTTTGTACAAATATTCAAATTGAGAATATATTTGAAGGTGGATGGGCATTCAGCTTTTAATAGGTTTTGGGAATAGTAGCTAGATTATAGCTTCATTATGGCAGCATACTTTAGTGTCGCCCCTTTGTAACAACGTTTATTTTTCATCAAGACATGATGCTAGTTCTCTAATCTTAATGTTTTGATAGCTTAGATATGAGCTAACGTGTAGGTGTTATAATTACTGATATCTATATACATTTATTTATATGTTTTTAATTCCTTTAGTATGCTTTATATTTTCAATTATGCTTGACCACTTTATTTAGTCACAACAAGATTAGATCAGATTTAATGGTTTTTATGTTGCTTTAGTTTGTGTTAGAGATCCACAATAGGAAATAGTCATTGAAGGAACACTAAATAGTGATATAACAGGGAGCCCATCACATAAAGTTACATGAATGACTATACCATTTGCATGAGAGATTGTAGCTTAAAATATTTATGGCATCAAAATCAAGATTCAAGACAGGCATTCTTCTTCATCATTTGATGCCATCAATGCGCAAAGAATATAGTTGATGCATTACAACACTATTTAGGACTTTTTCCTTAAATCCATGGTTTTTGTTGTTTCAGTGACTCAAGGCATGTTCTTTCATATATGCTTTTGTTGGAACTTGCAATCTACAAATTGACTTATTCTATGATATTACTTTCATAGAATGGATGATATAACTCAGTGGTGAAGCGACCTGGCTGCCAAGGGCAGATCATGGATTTGATTCTTACTTTGTTCACTTTTCAAAAGTCTCCCCTAGGATATAGAGATCAAAAGGTTTGACTTCGTAGTGCTCAATACCGTGGGCCCCTGTAGTTAGGTACTGATCCATGAGGTGGATTCCTCAAGGACCTTGCCCAAATATCTGTAGCTCTCTGGGGCTACAACTCCAAGTCACCCCACCTCACTCCTGGAGGTATATCAAGTCTTCCTCCAACCTAGAGGAAAGCCTATTGATCTCTACTGAAGATGCCTGTTGTTCCTGGTTCTCCTCCTTGTCCTTTTTCTTGAGAGGACACTGGGTATTGCCATGATCGAGCTCACCACACCTGAAGCATTTGACTTTTGACAGGTCCCTCTTCTTATTCCTCTTCTCCCCCTGTGCCTAACTGGGACCCTTAGATGCGAGGGCCACATTCTCCTCCTTCTTTGTTGCCTTCGATCCGCTGCTACTGCTACTGATGGAACTCTTTAGAAGAGCTCACCTCAATTCCTCCTGTTGTAAGTCATCCCACATCCTGTTCCATTCTCGTAACATGTCTCTGCCCAATATGCTTTGGAAAAAGACCTACCAATCCTCAAAGACACTGTTGAGTGCCAATCTCACTAGCTCTGTGGGTTGAGGCGCTGCCCCAACAACTGGTCCCAAACCTCCTGAATCTTGGTGGGGAAGGGGTCTATGCCTTCCCATTTATGCATCCAGATGAGCCTTAACTTCTCCTTGAGGTACATCTTCTGCTGCTCGGAAGTACCCTGATATAACATTGAGAGAGCATCCCATATCTGTTTGGAAATATCTTTGCTAGCTATATGCAAGACTATATGATCCTGGACTTTGTCTAGGATTGATCGCTTCGCCCGCGCCCACTCCTTTCTATACTCTTTCAGTTGATCTGCATCTTGAGGAGCTGTCACCACTGCATCAATATAGGCTTCCAAGCCATATTCATCTAGAAGGAAGGACATCATTTCCTTCCAGACGATGTAGTTGGAATCTCCATCCAACCTGTCTTGATCACGAAGCCCAACAATGGCCATCTCAACGAACTGGCGAAAACTTCCTACTTCCTTCTGCTCGGCTGCTACTCTGTTATTCGCACTCCCTTTTGGAGTGAGATGATATGATCACAACTACTGCTGATCTGCAAGGTGTTGAATTTCCATGATCTTGGTTCTAGGTTAGAATCTTAGAATCTCTGACGCCACCAAACCAAGAATCTCAACATAACTACTTTGCACAACTGAACAATATAATGTAGTAAATCACATATGCACAAGTATACACAATTTTTAACAAAATATTGTACAATAAAGTACAACCCAATCTTTGTTATAAACCAATCTAAATAATACAACAGTCTATGGATTACAGGATACAATGACAATCATGCTACAGACCCTATGTTGTATCTTTGACTTGAGACAATCTCGTCAGATACGAAGTCACCCCTTCACCCTGTATCATCTTGGTGGACTTCAACTTGTCCTCCAATGCCAATACCCAATTCTTGTTCTTATTCTGGAACAAATTCTGAAGATCCATCCAAATCTCATGTGTAGTGTTCTTCCCGGACAAATGGCACTTATAGGTTGCTCATAAAATTGATCCAAACTGATCCAATAACACGGATCCTACACCTACAAGATGCACCAAAATACATACCAGGGTTGCCTGTGGAAGAAGGAAAATTCCCTTAGATCGCATCACATGAAACACCCCTAGGGATGGTGTAAACCTAAGTTGCACAAAACACTGAAACGTTTCAAAGTTTCCGAAACGACTACGTTTAGAAACGTCAACTCCAAAAAATGGAAACGTTAGCCGAAACTTAAGCTGAAACATCATATATGTACCCATAGATAACAATTTTGAAGGAAAACCAAATCTATATTAACTCTCATAGATGATTATATGATGGTCAAGTTTCAGCCGAGTTTTGGCGGAGTTTCAGAGTTTAGGGTTCGAGTACGGCCTGAAATATCGGGTTTCTAGAAGTTTCGTGCAACCTAGGTGTAAACTCTCTTGGAGTAACTCTGAAAGCTAACAAAGGCTTTGCTTCATGTGGGATTGCAGTTAACCTAGTGCAAACATAAGCCACATTATCCAATTTTAGAGCATCATATTCTAGGAGAAACATTGGCGCACATTATCCTATTTTAGGCCCCAAACTAGTGTAACCTTTATTGGGGGAGCAAAAGACAAGCTCCAAGATAATAATAATATTAATACATTGTGTATAAGTAACCATGTTTGTAATAACATGTTCATAATATAATATGACTAGAGTTATAATTTTCCACAAGGTTAGGTGGTTAGATCACCTTAATCATCTTAGGGTACTATAAATGATGCAGTGTATTGGGAGAAAGGTGAAAGAGTCGCATATGTATCAAATGTAATTGGGTAGCCTACCTTGGGATAACCCTGAGATGTGTTTCTATAACATGATTAATAATATATGACATTTATTATTCTTTCTCCCATATCATGGGATATTATAAAATATTATATCCTTTGCATATCTGGAAAAATTTGTGTGCAACCTTCCTCTTTTTTCTACCTTCAAGGAAGATATCATTCTAGAATTTAGGATTAAATGCATGTGTCAACATGTGTAGAGGGACATTGAATTTGTCTCATCAATCAATGAGAACAACATTGACCTGCAAGATCAAGCCTGCATCATCTATATTACTATTTACATTCTCTACATCTGAGATTTCTTTTAATGCCCCTATTATTTCATCCATGTCTTATGAATACCCCAAACAAGGTTTTTCAATCTTTACATTCCAAACCATATCAACAATAGGCTCAACGAAAGTAGTAACCAACCAAATCATTTGCCACCGATCCTTGTCAACAAACAAGCTTGAATCATCACAACCTTGATTTCTGACTGCCTCCAAACCACCCACATCTCACCTATAATTATTTTTAACATTGTTTGTTAAAGCTTCTATGAGATGTTGCATCAAATTGAAGTAGGTATAATATCCAGTCTTAGATACTTTCAGTAACTTTAAATTAGAGAATTCAATGAAATTAGCTGGATATTTGTGGTTGTTTATCTTGCACTTCTCTACATGTTGCACAATCCAGGGTGTTTTTGTAGAAATATGTTTGAAAAGAAGGTTCAACCTTTGCACTATGCATGGAGTTCAAAAACGTTGGGGTACCTGGTCTCCACCATCATCCTGACAACTTTGCAACCAGACACGTTGTCTCTAATGATCTACACCACAAAATGGGGTCTAATTTTTTGTATCAGATTCATTAAAACTTTTTTGCAATAAATCCTATATTTTTCTCTTGTACTGTGCAGTGTGTGGCATAAATGGGCATGGGACTACTCAGTGAAGAAGCAATGATAAATTTTCCAACCATCATAAATAATGGAAACTCCGGATTTATTTCAACTAGATTTGTCTTCAAGCACCCCTTAATAAGATTCTTGTCCTTTGAAAACAATGTTGTTCTCACCTTTTGAGAATTGGGGCTTGTGTCCTCTCAGACATTCATTTTTCAATTTGAAGCATGTTGTTCTAGGATGGTGAGCAAATGGAAATAGATGTTCCAACATGCAAAAGCGCACCTTGTGATCTTCCTATCAACTTCTTTTCCTTCACTGTACCACGTCGCATCCTTTCTGCCATCTGATTACTGTTCCTACCTTGCTACGTAGACAATCAGAGGTAATTGTTGCAATCCTGTTTGCGCCCTGTGGGACTAGCTTCTGGAGGCCCAAAAGAAAAGAATGCAAGCATCCTCGTGAAAAGGAGGATTCTTAGGAGGTTGCTTCAAAAGGGTATTTACAGTTTCTTTGAGCTGTCTTAAGAGCCAAGCAATGATGCTTTGGATTGAGCCAGATTTATCATTGAAAATTCTGTTGTTGCACTCTTTCTAGACATCCCAAATCAAAAAGCATGGAATCAAAGTCCAGGCTATGTTGACTGTCTCATTTTCAAATAAGTTTTTCCTCCAATTCATTAAAGTTTTAGTGATGTCGTTTTCATCCCTGTCAGTTTGCCTAAAGATTGAGGCAACCTAGTTCCATAAGGTTGAGGTGAATGTGCAGAGGTTGAGAAGGCGATCCATCGTTTCTTCATGAAGACCACATAAATAACATCTAGATGGTCCAACAAAACCTTTCTTTCTAAGATTTTCCCAAGTCAAAATCTTTTTGTGTTGTACCATCCACACGAAAAGTTTGATTTTCATCCAATGAGGGTTCTGCATAGGTCCTTCCATTTTTTATCAGGGCTTGGAAAGTTAAGTCCAATGGCACTTCTTTTGGCTTCTTTGAGGTTGAAGTTACCCTCATTGCTTCTTCCCCATCTTAGTTTGTCAGTTGAAGTTGAGATCAAAATTTTTCTCTTTTCCAGGATCGCTGCAAGAGCTTCAGCTTGAGTCTTTGAAGGGGTCTCTTCACTGTAAACTGGTACCTTCCATATTCTCCATTTACCATTGTTCCTTGTCTGATCCCAATAGTCACTTACCTTTTGCATCCCTTTGTTGACAATATCATCTTTGTGAATGTCCACTCCTTCTCTGCATAGGTTAGGTTCCTTCTGCTAGTTATCCTCCCAAAACCAGGCTAGGTTCCCATTTCTGATCTCCTAGAAACTATGTTTCTGAACTAAGGCTCTGTTCTCCCAAGCATTGTTCCAAATATGGGAGCCCCTTATGTGTCCTGTCATTCGAATGTGGTCCCTTTCTTGCCAGTCCTTTGCATATTTCTGTTTCCAGAGCTTGGCCCATGGGTTTCTCGTTTCCTTTAGCCATCTCCACCAAAGTTTTTCCCCCAAAACTGTGTTGAGAGTTTCCGGGTCATGGAGACCTAAACCCCCATGTGTTTTGGGTTTGCATAGCCTGTCCCAAGCTACCAGAGCCCATTTCTTTTTTTCTTCCCCTTTACCCCAAAGAAAATCTCTTTGAATATTCCTGATTTGTTGTAAAACTCCTTTTGGGACAGGAAGAGCCGAAAACATGTAGATTGGAATGGTTTTGCAGGATTGCCTTTGTGAGAACTAGCCTACCTGCTAAATTCAAAGATCTACTTGTCCATTTACTGACTTTGTCCTTCAGTTTATTAGTCACTGGCTCCCAAACTTCCTTGCTCAGAGGTTTTTTCAGTGAGAGGTATTCCCAGATATTTGGAGGGAAGACGATCTCTTTGAAAGCTGAGAATTCTAGAGAGATTTCTCTGAATAGCAATATTAGTGTTGAAAAAGAAAAATTTTGATTTTGTGAGGCTTACCTCTGTGCCAGCAGCCATAGCAAAATCATGCATAATTTGTTTGAAAGCTTTGGCTTCCTTGACCGTGGGTGTGCCCTGCAGCATGGTGTCATCTACAAATTGTTGATGAGTCAATGCGTCTCTGTCCTCGGTTAGATTGAGACCCTTAATTCTTCCTTCCGCCTTGGTTGAATTGATCGCTTGGCCTAATCCTTCCATCATAAGGATAAAGAGAAAGGGGGAGAGCGGATCTCCTTGCTCGAGACCTCTCGAAGGCCGAAAGGACCTAGATGAGGAGCCATTGAGAAGGATTGAAAAGCTAGCAGAGGTAACCAGAGGCATAACCCATCTTATCCAATTATGGTTGAAGCCATATGCTTTTAGTACATCCCTGATGTATGACCAGCGTAGCTTGTCATAAGATTTTGCTAGGTCAAGTTGTATGATCATACCTGCTTGTTTATTATTCTTGAGAGTGTGCACCACTTCGTGAGCTTGAATGATGTTATTGAGAATTTTCCTTCCTTCCACATATCCAATTTGCTCCTCAGACACGAGTGTTGGAAGAAGGGGATTCAGTTTATTTGCAATTACTTTAGAAATGATTTTTGTATACTACATTGCATAAAGCTATGGGCCTGAATTGATCTGGTGTCATAGCTTTTTCCTACTTAGGGATTAGGGCTATGAAGGAGGCATTTAGCTCTTTTAGAACTGTTTTTAAATTTCTCGATTCCTCCACCACCTTAAGGATGTCATGTTTGACTATTTCCCAGCATGCCTTGAAGAAGTCTACATTGAAACCATCCGGGCTTGGGGCTTTCCCGTTGTGCATCTCTTTGATTACTTCATTGACCTCCTCTTCCGTCACTGGCCTGTTGAGATTATAATTGTCTTCCCTGGTCACCAGTTTTGGAATGTGCTGAGTGAAGCTTTTAATAAATAGAGATCTGTCTAAGATAGGCTCCTCTGCAATGTTTTTAAAATGTTGTACCAGAATGGATTCTATATCTTTGTGCTTGCTTAGCTCTTTCCCTTGAGGATCTATGAGTTTTGTAATCCGATTATGTGCCCTATGTTCCATGGTAGGTTTGTGAAAAAACCTTGTATTTATTTCTCCTTCTTTAATCCATTGCACTCTTGATTTCTGTCTCTAGAAGATTTCTTCCTGCTGACATCTGTTGTCCCATTCCTGTTGGAGAGAGTCAACTTGCATTTTCCTTTCCTTAGTGAAGCCTTCTTTGATGAGAATTTGGTTAATTTTCTATAATTTTTGTTCCACTTCTGTTTTGGCTTTAAAAATATTACCAAACTCATTTTTGTTCTGTTCTTTAAGTCCGAGCTTGATGTGTTTGAGTCTTTGTTGCAGAAGGAACATTTTCGTGCCTTTAATGGGCAAGTCTTCCGTCCACCATTTACTAATATTGGTGATGAAGTCAGGGTGAGTAAGCCAAACATTCTCGAGCCTGAAAGGTATGTTCCTCAGAGTGCCAATAAATGAAGCTTTTAGCTGAATAGGCCAGTGGTTCGATCCTCTGAAAGGAAGGATGAAAGCATTCAAGTTAAGGCCAGTAAGAAAGAGGTCCTCTGAGATGATGAATCTGTCTAGTTTCGAGGCAACTTGGGAAGCTCCTCCCCTCTTATTGTTCCATGTGAAGGTACCATTTGCTATTTCCGTGTCCACTAGCCTCATGTTGATTAGGAAGTTCTGGAATGCAATGGAGTCTCTGCCTAGTGTTCTGGTCCCTCCCTTTTTTTTTTTTTTCTGTGAGAGATCTGATCATGTTGAAGTCTCCTCCGAGAATCCAAGGCATTACCGGGTGTCTCTCTCTCAGTTCCTCCAGTGAAGTGAGAAGCCTGAGCTTGTCTTCAGGCTTTTGATGACTATAAAAATTGGTGATCATATAGATTTCTTTGTCACCCAAAGGTTGGATAACCATTGAAAGGTAGTTCCTGGATGCTTTAGCATCCATAATTCCAAATTTCTGAGGATTCCAAAGAGTGAGAATCCCACCCACTATATTATTAGCTTTGACTTCTAGGTACTCATATTTAATAAGCCATTTGCTGTGTATCTCCCGGATTTTGTCTATTGAACATTTTGTTTCCTGTATAAACACCATATCTGGTTTTTCTTCTTTTATTCTATTGTTGATATTTCTTTGTTTTCTTTTACTTCCTAGACCCCTAATATTCTAAGTTGTGAGCTTCATAATGATGGGTTTGTAAATGAGTACCTGGTGAGATCTTTCATCTTGCCTGAGTTGATCATGAGTTTCCCACACTCTGTCAACAGCTCATTCTGTCTCTTCCTTCCTCTTTTGTTGCCTCGGTTCTTGGTAGATTGTCCTGATGCTTCCTCCATTGATTTGAACCCTCTGTTCTCTTGGCTATCATGGTTCATTTTGACTCCAGTAGCCCTTGTTTGATATCTCCAGAGGAAGAGCTATTGTACTCTGTCAAACTCCTCTTGTGGTAGAGAGTCAATCCCTTTGTTGGTTCCCTGGTCTAAGAACTTTTCTAGATCAAGATTCCCCTCCTCAAGAATCTCTTGTAGTTCGTGGTCCTCCGTTCCAACTTTGCTTGGGGTCATCTCATGGTCCCTACCAAGTTCCATATTGCTTAGTAGATTCTCCTTTTGTTCGTTGTTTTCATGTATGATTTCCATGTCATTTTCCTTCTCTGTGGGATTGATCTCTGGTGCATTGTCCTTTCCATTGTTCCCTCCTTCTTCTTCCAAAATCTCGACACTGTTACGACTTGGTAGCTTGTTTTCACTAGGTTTCTTTTGGTATTTTCTTCCTCCTCCTTTCCCTTTGCCTCCCATCTTGGTGAATCCGTCAGGATCTTTGCCTGTGTTGGTTCTCGGATTATCCTCCATTTTGTTTTGTGGGCAATCTCTAAAGAGGTGTCCATGTTCATCACATTTATGACATCTGAATGAGACATGTTCATAGTCCACCGCCTGTACCCATTCCTCATCATATACTTCTAGAACAACTTCATCCGGAAGTGCTCCTGATAGGTCCATTTCCACACATATGCGGACGAAGGAGGTATATTTACCTTGTAGAGTTACCTCTGATATTTTTAGAAAATGCCCTAATTTATTGCCTATAGTTTTTAAGGATTCATGCAACCAATAATCTAGAGGTAAGGAGTATAGTCTTATCCATACTGGGACCGATGTGAACGTTTCTCATTCCGGGACAAAATTCATCACCCAAGGTCGCATGTATAGGCCTGCAACAGCATAGAAGTAGGGTCCTCCTTCGAACACTCTGTCTTTGTCCTCTAGGTTAGTGAAAACCACTGTGAAGAAACCCTTGGACCCTAGATGTAGATTTATTTCTCCCTTTGGTTTCCAGTTGTTTCTTATCCATGTGTATAGATTCTTCTCTGTAGGCCATATACCCATAAACTTGCATATGACTGCGTGAGTCGCCATGTGATCTCTGTGCACCTGTAGTGCAGGATCATTTAAGACCACTCGTGGTTGAATGGTTGACTTGGGTTTACAGGGTCCCGTTGCAGATTTGTACTTGATTCTCTGACTACTGTCTCCTGGTCTCTCCTCCCTCTTGACTGCCCCGTGAGTCTCTTCCTGTTCATCGGATTTGCTGCTTTCCGGCTTTTTTGTGTTTGTCTTCTTTTTTTTCTACCTTTGCAGGTTTCCTGTATCCGTTCAAACTCGCCTCCTTGCTTCTACTTGATACTGCGTTACTGTAGGAGGGAGTGGAACTAGAACTAGTTCCACTCCCTCCTCCTTGCCCCTCCATTGTTACCAGCTCGCTCCTGTTGCTCCCTGTCCTAAACCCTAACTAGAATTCATATCAAGTCCTTCTCTTTTAGGTAGTAAACTTAATCCAATCAATATAAATTTAAAATATCATATTTTAATCAAATATATAATTTTTCATATACTATAACATTGGAAATACTACATGCAAATCAAACTCAAGGGACAACCATACACAAACATAGAAGCATGATCACATATCAATTGCAACCTAAAAATATTGTAAATGCATAAGATACAAGCACATGGAGATACTACGCATTGCCAAATGAGATTTCACACACATTTATTCTAAAGTACATATCCAAATGTCATGCACAATCATTGTAAATACACAACCATACAAATGCAACTAAAACCACAAACATTGTTACAATCATGAATACACATCAAAAGACAAGCATACACAAACATAGAAACATCACATATCAATTGCACCCTAAAAATAT
>APFE030210513.1:0-13132 GCA_000404065.3 Pinus taeda
GGAAAAAAAATTGAGCATCGATATTTATAACTATGCATAAAATATTGTGAAGATGTATAAATTTCTAAAAATAATTGAAGTAAAATATTGCATATGAGTTGTATCTTTTTTCTCTATATAAATGAGTTCAATTATATTAATAACATAGATTTATTTTATTTGGGATTATAAAATGTAAAGACATATAAAAAAATTTAAGATATAAATCTCATTTTGTGGAAATTTGAGAAGATGCGTTTTTATGATAAATTTTATTTAGCTCAAGTTATTTAATATCCAAACTTAATGTAGATATTTACTAGTTTTTCATATAGTATATATATATAATATATATATATATATTTATTAAATTTTTTTTAAATATAGTATGAGCTCTAGGTTACCACAATTGATAAGGTTATCATCCACATTAAATATCCGGACACGTGTTCAACACACTAAGGCTTATATGTAGTTTTTATTCAATATAAATTAACAACATATAACCAATCTTTTCGAGGTAGAATTTAAAATCTATTTTATAATGATAATATATTAATTTTTCTTTTTTATCTAAAATTTGTAACAACCCAAAATTAAATATTCAACTTAATTAGGATCCAAATTATGATAGTTTATGATTTTCAACACCCCAATTAATTAACTACTTTAAACATAGGATTTTCAAAAACATGAGTGCAAAATGACTTACCCTATGATCAACGATATTCCTGTGATACTTTTGGAGTGTGAATGCTTCCTTGAATTCAGCTAAACTTAAACAAATATTTCCGGGGACGGACTCTCCACCCAAACCGTATGCTCAAACTAACACAATAATCTTGCTGCAAAACTGGACACCCCCGAGCCTTAATGATTGTATTTACTAACGAGGAACCCCTGTGTCTCAAAAAACTTTTCTCCTAAGAGGATAGATGAAGGAATAGATGAATCACATCCTCCTCATCATCCATTAAATAGACAAAAAAATGGAAAGGTGACCACATGCACACATTCCATGTGTAAACATGCAAGTTTTATTTCTTTATTTTAATTTTTACTTAATTTACTATTCTTTTTAATTTAACTCTTCCTTATATTATTGCTTTTTACCTTTTGGTAACTTTACTTATTTTCAATACTTTTTAGGTTTACTTTTATATATATTTATTTAGAACTCCAATTTATTATTTACTATTTTATTTATTTATTATTCTTATATTTCCTCATTGTTTATTTATTATTATTATATTTCCTTTATTCACTTTTACTATTTATTTATCATTATTATCTTTTCTTTTTTATTTATTATTTATATACTTATATTTTAATATTATATTATTATTATTTATTATTATTATTATTATTATTATTATCATTAGGGAACATTACATACTCCCCTTCTTTAAGGAGCTTCGTCCCGAAGTTAAGTTGAATCATTTAACATTTTGTTTATTTATTTATTTATTACTTCACATTTTTCTTAGATGCTCTGTTGAACTAGTATAACCAGCAGGCATTGAAAATTTCCAAGACATCTGTGAAATCTCAAGCAATCTCTATCCTTTGTCCCACTTTTGGAACGAAGCATAAGGCTTATTGTTCTATACCATAACCCAATGTTAGCTCTAAGTATTGCACCTGGCTCAATCTTTAGTTGCCCCAACGCAAGCATCTTGTTCCAGTACTCAATTTTTCTGGGCATCTCACAGGGTTGGCCCACTCGCTCCACACTCAATAAGAGCACAAACCCAGGAATCAATTTCCTTACACGCCCACCAAAATTCAACATCCCATTCTAATATCAGGCACTTGGCCTCCAATATCAGTGACTTAGCCTCCTCACGGTGGTCCCAAATCCCCTCAAGAGTTGTCGATCAAGAGCTATACAAGACAAAGGAACCACTACCATATGTAGTGTTGATTGAGTTTGCCTCTAGCCCATATGGTGTTACATATTCTCCCCTGAAGGTATCGGTACCCATGAGATCATGAAATAAACAAACCCTCGAGACCCATTACTAGATTTCTTGTCAATCACCACATCTCAACATACATCCGATGCATTAGTTATATTATAGCATCTATAAGATAACCCACATGCCAAATATTGCATGTCATCATGAGAACATAACATATTTGTTATCACAAAAGTCTGATTGTCATAAATCTATATGCAATTGCCACATACTTCACATCATAATATTCCCCTAAGTTATAAAATTAGCATATCAACATCAAAGGCATATCATCACATAATAAGTTCACATGTCAATTTACCTCATATCATAACATCATAATCACTATGCATATCATATTCCTCATAAACATACAACATCATGAGCATAACAAATATATAAACGAGCACCACATATGCATCATTAACCTCTCATCATAACTATACTATTTACCACACACCACCACCTCATGAAACATCATTAATATGAGAATCATCTCAATACTTATCAGATATAAAACAATAATACACTATATGCATTCTTATCATAGTTCACAAAATCAGTTTCATTTCCTTGTATAAACAATGAATACCAACTAGGAAATAAGATTATTCAACATCCACCTAGGTTGTAGTCTATCTCATCAATACTATTAGTGTCATGTTTTCATCAAGGTATCATTTACTTTTCAATAATCATTCCCACATATATCAACTAGGAAGTTGATGATTTACACGTAGTTATACTAATTTATATACATCACTAAATTTTAAATGATCCTCATCATCTTGAGACTTATTCTTTTGTCATGTAATCGTCCTTCCCCGACGAAGTTTTAGTGGAATCCATTGTTAAGATATTACCTATTGTACACTCATTCTCTAAGTTATCAATATAAATTAAAATTCCATGATCACTATACATAGTTTTCTTATCCAAATGGCATAGATACACTAGGTCATCATTATTTAAGTCTTATGCCATGTTTAATCCACCTTCATAAGGGCTTGTTGTCCCTTGGTGATTTATCCATCACAAACGTAATTGTTATTGTACATCCACAAAATATCTACTTATTTCATCGAGTTCCCATCTTGATACCGCTTGTCATCGCCTCATACTCAATGTTTTATCATTAGACTACATAGTTTATTTCCTTTTTCCAAAAGTTAAACAATTGTTATCCTTGAAATGTTTCTCTACTTTATCACTTGTCATTTCTCACCAATTACAAGTATTCACAAATTCCAATCTTGAGACTTCTAAATTTTGTAGGTCATCACTATGACTCATACCAATCATATTATTCAATCTACTCATCAATATTCTTAAGATAACTTTCTAGAGATAGACCCCATAATTTAGCCCTAGACATTAATACATTTTCATACCTCCCTTCACACATTAATGATATGCACCTTAAAAACTGTATGAAATTTAATTAGCTACTCCAACTTTAAAATTTCATATCATTTTTATTCACATGAACACCATGCTCAGCTATTCCTAATGTTGGACTTACCATGAATAAATAAATTAAAAATTAAAAATAGAGCATAGATAATAATACATTCAATAAATATAATTATTACAGGAATTAATCAAAATAAGATTAAAATATTTACTAAATAATCAACTGGTTGGCTTAACATCTTAACATCCCACCTACTCCATAGTTATCACACACTTTTCTCTTCTCTGTAAATCAGTCTTGATGATGAGTCTTGGACTAGGCTTGAAACGTCAACTAATGAAAAGATGAACACTGTGGAATATCCAAATTCAACCTCTCATAAACCACTCCACATAAATCTACAAACCAATACCTTAATGCTTAGGCATTTTCTGAGTTTCTACTCCCAAAATCTTCCCAATTTCTATGTTTAGCTTCTTTATTCACATCCTGCAGACATTCATGGATTATGTAATCATAGTTTACCATAATTCCTACAACTCTAATAAACTCCACAATTATCATGATAATTAAACTCCATTAATTGTTATCGATCCCTATTGCAAAATCTTCCATCATATTCTAGGATAGTTTATTACTTCTTGTTGATTTCTTACGCTTGTTTGTGAAAATTCCAGTACTACATTCTACTTGTCTCATTATTCCAAGTTTATCATGGTCACCATTACTACCATTCATTATCATTAACAATAGATTTATAAGATCCTCCCTTGTCATTCCTTCTTATATAATTTCATATAATCTTTAGATTAAGGAGTTATCTTAGAACTCCTCCCTTGTTATTCTTTTAATCATTTTTAATATCCTTGTCTCCTTAAAAAATGCTAGTTGTTGGCACTATTATTTAAATTTTGTATCATTTTCGTTCCCCTTTTTAAGAGGAGATATCCTTGAAACAAAGTCATACCATCTTGAGTTCTATTCTATAAGCACTTTAAATATATTCCACACCCACTTTAAGTACTTTCCACATGAAACTCCTAATTATTATGGATTGTATATCGTACTAATATTTCCCACTTGATAAGAAAACATGATAATTGATGAACATTACCTCCTTTCATTTATATCACTAAATTCTCACATCCAAATTACATCATTCCTAATTGGTTGTCATAGTAATCATCACCCATAGTCTCATCATAAATAAGTTTGATTTTTGTTTTTGGATTGGTCCCCATCTCATTTGGATATAGAAAACTTAAAACACTTCAACCTTCCAATATTTTGTTAACTTTCCACAATGGATCACTCTAAAAGTTGTGCATCTTAAGAAGTTGAAACATAAATATCTTAGTGAAATGAAATTCCTATAGTTATTTTTAATACAACCTATTTAAGACACATATGACTTACATTAATTTCAAAATAATCAATTTGTACATAATCCACCTTAATTCACTTAAATATGATTTTCCATGCCTAGTTTGCACATGTAACTAGGCAACTTTAGCCTATTGTTAGTCTCGAATGTTACTTCATATTTGATGACCTCTTCCTAATGTTCATAGTTAGGACTTCATTACAATTATTTCCTTCTTCATGAAGATGCTACATCCTTAGAGAAAATTCAACCAACGAACTACCAATATTCACATAATAATAAATTCAAGTCTAGTGCTAACTAAAATAAGGTTAATGATCCATTTAATTAATTAAGGTTGGTGTAGGGGAGAGACTTGATGTTAGAAAGGCGTGTGATGGTGACTAACAACATAGCATAAAACTTGATTAGTTAGCAAGCGAAAATTATTTACTAGATCCATGAGAATCTACTCAAAATCAACATCACTCATTTACCAGCATAGTGAAAGGGAAACTTACAGATATCATTTTATATATGTGTGTGTGCCAAATAATCGCTGACATCCTAAGTTGCACTAATAAGACTTGTGTGTCATTGAGATAATGGAATGTTTTAGAATGGCAAGGATGTGAGGGAATCAAGGTAGAGGAGACTCATCAAAATGACCACTCCTCCAAGAACCCCATTGCCATCACTAGATTTAGCTCTCATATTGTGCTCTATAGAGATAATTAATGAGACTTTAAGAGCGCACAAAACAACTGAGGTGGACCTAGAGCGCTTTCCATCAAGGGTGAGAAATGTCAAGGGATCAAAGGATTTTAATAGAGGATCTCCAACTAGGGACATTACTAGGGAGCTTCAAAATATTAAGCCCCCAAAATTTTCTAGAAGTCATGCAAGTAAACAATTAGAAACGTGGTTGGAAGCAATGATAAGATGTTTCAAACTAAGAGAGTATACTTCCAATTTGAAGGCTAATATAGAGATATTCCAACTCAATGATAGTGATATTAATTCATATTATAATTCATAGAACAACTAGTACTATTATAATTTTTTTAATTACAAAAAAAATTCATTTAGTTTATTAAATATAAGTAGATTTAATTGATTTTGTTATGTTACAAAGAATTTATTTAGAAGAATACTCACCATATAGGTTTTACGTCAAAGAAAAAATAATTAAACATAGTAACCTTGATATTTTATAATGAAGAATATATTTTCATATTTAAAATATGAAATAAATATGTGTTAATGTTAGCATAATTTTTAACGTCAATTTTTAAATTGAAAATATTTATATAAATATAATTTTTATTTTGTTACTCAATTTAGACATTACAACAAGCTCGGCATTTGGCTTGAGAAACCACGACCTAGGGGCATCTAAGCCATCAAAATCACCACGGGATAGCGGATTATTTCCTACTAATTGGTGACCTTTACATCACGAAGTGACTTAATTGTATACCCCTTCACCACCGAATGAGCTTATATAAATATAATTATTTTAATTAATATAATTCCCTATTAAATATATTTATATAAATATAATTACTCTGATTATATTATAATTACCAAAAATATCTAACATTGTCTTGCACTATTCTAATTGGCTCAACCCTAAGGATTTTATAGCTTTTGGAGACTCTAGATGTGTGATTGATTAGGAAAATGATAGAGGTTCTTTAAACTCTAGTCTCTACTCCTGGAAAAGAAGAAGTAGAAGAATTTTACTTTGGCTCCATCACCCACATCTATTGGATCCAAAATTGCAAAATCTATGGACTCTCCAAAAAATGTTGCAGTTAAGACCCTATTTGCAAGATCAACTTCCATTTTTTTCACTCTCTCGCTTTACAAGTAACCGTTCACGTTATGATCTAACACATCCGTTCTTGTCATGATTTTAAACTATTCATAACAGCGAGAATCATAACACATCCGTTCTTGTCATGATTTTAAACTATTCATAACAGCGAGAATCTATATTTTTGTACGGGGCTAAGTTTCAATTTTACATAAAACTTGTTAAGTTTTAAATGTAGGGATAATGACAAAATCCATTCTCTAGAATGTGTGAGTGCACTCACACGGTGTTATTTTTCTTATCTTAAAGGTGTGTCGATTTGAATATTTGTTCTAGGTGACCCACGGGGATTGCAATTTGCCCCCACTACGGTAGAACTAATGATAGGGGCAACGGTCTAGTCAAGACAGGGGGCTAGAACGAGTCGTACATTCCGGGCCCATCTACCGTCGTCCAGCACACGTGGTTTACAAGTGGCTAGATTCACTATTAGCTTTTTTATATATAACTTATATAACGTGGTTTACAAGTGGTTTGACATCGATAACTTGTAAAATTTTAAAAGTGGTTTACAGGTGGAGAGTTGGAATTGTATGTGATTAATAGATTCACTATTAGCTTTTATATATATATATATCACGTTGTAATTGTATGTGACTAGCTTATATATATATCACGTTGTAATTGTATGTGACTAGTTGATTCACTATTAGCTTTATATATGACAGCGCCAGGTTAATTATTAAAATGTATACCATCTCTTATATATGGGCCCCAACGGTTTAGTCAAGACAGGCGGCCACGGAGCTAGAATGACTCGTCCATTTCGGCCACTAATCCACTGACAGATGTTATCCATAATCCTTCGTGCATTTCGGCCCATAACCCACAGAGAGATGTTATTCATAATTCTACCCATACACAGCCATCTCCGCGAGGCCTATAAATGGAGGCTGCATTGGTGGTTATATCATTCATTCCAGCCAGCATTTCATTTCTCATTGTAGAGCTTATATATATCATTCGGGATGAGGTACTCATTTGGCTTTACATTGGCAGTAATGGTAGTAGCCCTGGTGGTGGGCAGTGCTGTAGGCACGCCCAGAACAAACTTGGTATCATCTGCATGTAACGGGCAGAAGATCCCAAGCGGAAGTTCCTTTTATACTACTCTCGGATCCCTCCTGGTAGATCTAGAGGGAAACACTGCCTTCAGCGGTTACGACTATAAAGCATCGCGAGCAGGTTCACCCACCGCCTATGGGCGTGGGGTTTGCAAACAGGGAATCTCTCAGTCTGATTGCACCGCCTGCCTTAAAAACCTTGGGGGCCGCATCTGGAACATTTGCGGGTACGCCATCGGTGCTCGAGTTCAGCTAGGTGACTGTTTCATCCGCTACGAGCAGTACAGCTTCTAATTTAGTTATATATTCAACGTCTGCCCAACTGCACAATACGCATCTAATATATATATCTATGTTTATGTTAGTGTCAATAAAGCGTCTCACATGATTCTCGGAGCAAGAGAATCTGATGTTGTGCTATTCTCACCAGTCACTATAATAAAACTGTCGTGCAGTTTCTTATTTTACGTTCCGTTCGGGTGTCGCTGCCATTATTTTCATTTTCACGGTGTCGCGGTTAGTTCTAGTTGAAACTATGTACCACGTTCGCATCGAATTATTCATTCACTGAAATGTTATAGTCCACTGGGATTTACTTCCAACACTTCCAGACGCTACGGAAACGGAGAGAAGACAAGCATGGAATATCCAAAAAAATATTTAAGTTACTCAAGTTTATAAATTAAATTTATAATTTTAATAATTTATTTTTGTCACTTTCTATTTTAATAAAAATAAATAAAAAATAAAACTAAAACAGTGGATAGAGAGAAATTTGTATTTACGTATAGTTCAAGTTTTCGGTTTCTTAATTTTTTTGGTCGTTTTCCAAATGTTAAATAACAGAGAGAAGAATATCCAAACAGTGAGAGGATTATTAAAGAAAGGGAAGACCGGGTCTCTTTCGTTTTCATATGTTAGACTTTTGGGCCAAGGATAGTATTCACCACACACTATTCCATTCTCGATTTCTTATTGCAAATATTAAAAACTATATTTTTAGTAATTTGCATTTTTATTAAAAAGAGTTAATGAGTCAACTTTGGTTGTAAATTAAATTTATTGGCCAATATACCGTAGAAACCTCTTTTAAAGTGAAAAGAAATCTTTGTGGTAAATTTTCTTGGATTCTTTCCTCAACTAAAATGACCAACTCATAACTTTTTCTTAGAAACATTATTTCATGGTTGGAGTAAGACTTTATCTGAGATCAACCTTTAAAATCCATCGCGACGAGGAGTAACCTATTATCATAACAATTGGTTTCAACTTTGATTTTTCCAACAAAAGTTTGTCGAAATGGATACAAGAGTGAGTCTTCTAGAGGCCATTCAACTCAATGCAGGGGATTTTGTACACCTCCATTATGAAGGAACACCAAAAGATAGCAAGCCAAAACAAGATTAACTGCAAAAATTCAATAGATTTAAAACCCTAACTTGCTTGGATTCTTTCCTCAACTCAAATGACCAACTCATAACTCTTATAGAAACATTATTTCATTGTTGGAGTAGGACTTTACTAAGATGATCAACATTCAAAATCCATCGTGACAAGGAGCAACCTATCATCATAACAATTGGTTTCAAATTTGATTTTTCCCACAAAAGTTTGTCAAAATGGAAATAAATAAGAGTCTTCTAGATGGCATTCAACTCAATGCAAGTGATTTTATGTGCACCTCCATTACGAAGGAATGCCAAAAGATAGCAAGCCAAAACAGGATTATCCACAAAAATTCATTAGATTTCAAACCCTAACAATTAATAAGAGGAAACTCATCACAATGATAGAACAACGAGCCTTGTGGAGTAAACAATATCTTTGCATTCAACCATAGTTACCAAGTTCAAGTTCAAGTTCAAATTCGAGTTTGATTCAATATGGGAAATGATGGGATTAGATGGATCCTAGGCAATAAATGGCTCATTGGAGGAGTGGGAGGAAGCTCACCCACCACAATGATCACATGTAATTTTGTGTAATGAGAATGCGGTCAATGAAGTCCTACTCAAGCATCCCAAGCTCTAACCTATTATCATAACAATTGGTTTCAACTTTGATTTTTCCCACATAAGTTTGTCAAAATGGATATAAATAAGAGTCTTCTAGAGGCCATTCAACTCAATGCACGTGATTTTATGTGCACCTCCATTATAAAGGAATGCAAGCCAAAACATGATTATCCACAAAAATTCATTAGATTTCAAACCCTAACAATTAAGAAGAGGAAACTCCTCACAAAGATAGAACAACGAGCCTTATGGAGTAAAAAATATCTTTTCATTCAACCATAGTTACCAACTTCAAGTTCAAGTTCAAATTCGAGTTCGATTCAATACAAGAAATTATGGCATTAGAAGGATCCTGGGCAAAAGATGGCTCATTGGAGGAGGTGGGAGGAAGCTCACCTACCACCACCATCATCACATGTAATTTTTTGTTGATATGAATATAATTCATAACAATTAGCTAAATAAAATGAATATAAATATTAAATAATTAAATAATTAATTAGGTTAATTAGTCATTAAATTAAGTGAAAAGGCGTCTAAAAGACATGCCCATTCACGAAAGATCACGTGCTAAGGTATAAAAGCAGGGTCCTCATTGTACATTCAAATCATCATATACATTTTTATATAATAATAAATTATTATTTTTAAATCCCTTCTGTGTATTTTAACATTCAAGTTTACTAGCTATCATTTTCATGCATCAGAATAAGTTTTTATGCTACAGTGGTATCAGAGCTATGGCACGCAATATAATCATGCAGGCCTTTGAATGTAGTTCGCCACACAATATATCATTACATTCATGTTTTGAATCCATGGAGAATTCTAATAAAATTCAGGAAGTATTTCGACATTTAGAAAAATCATGTGCTAAAACTACAACATGTTTTAAGGAGACTTGTGCAGAAAACAATACATATTCATCGCTCGAACTAGATTGGCAAGAGCTGAAGTGAATGAAGGAAAAGAGAGGTGAGGATAAGGGTGAACCAGAGGCTAAAGCTGGAAAAAAATGGACCCTTGAAGGTGAAGAATCTGATGATGATGATGTATTGGTTTTTATGAAAGCACATGGAGATGTTCCTGGGTTTGAAAATGGAAATGCTGTAATAGTTGATTCGGAGGATGAAAATATGTCGAATGGAGAGGCCATGAAGATTGATAAATCCGATGCCAATGTTGAAGATGAAATTGATCCTCTGGATGCATTCATGAATACCTTGGTTACATCTGACATGGAAAATTTGAACAACACAGCAGAAAACTCCATGTTTGGTAATGAAATTGAGAATGAAGCCAAACGTGTAGGCTCCAAAGGAAAGAGGACTATCAAAAACACTCTCGGGAGAATTATACCAGGTGAAGAGTCTGATACGGATAATGAAGAGGATGAAGACTTCAATGAAGATCAAGTGGATGATGAAAATGGTGACGAGTTCATGAAGAGAATGAATAAAACTAAAATTGAGAAACAATCTATTGTGGACCACTCCAATGTGTAGCATGCTCCCTTAAAGAAAGACTTTTACTGGAAAGTAAGAGAAATATCTCTGATGACATCAGAGAAATTTGCACTTTATAGAAAGCAGCTTGAGTTGAAGATTCATGGAAAAGATACATCGAAGGTTGTCAAGACATGGAACCAAACTGGATTGACTCATAATGTCCTCGAAGTCATAAAAAAATTAGGTTTCGAGAATCCTATGTCTATTCAAGCTCAGGCCCTTCCTGTGATCATGAGTGGAAGAGACTGTATTGGTTTAGCAAAAACAGGTTCGGGTAAGACTCTTGTATTTATTTTGCCTATGCTAAGGAATATTAAAGATCAACCTCATCTTGCTACAGGTGATGGACCAATTGGTTTGATTATGGCTCCCACGAGAGAGCATGTTCAACAGATTCACTATGATATCAAGAAAATTGCTAAGGTTTTAGGATTGAATTGTGTACCTGTCTATGGAGGTTCAGGAGTGGCACAAAAAATTAGTGATTTGAAGAAAGGTACTGAAATCGTGGTATGCACACCTGGTAGAATGATTGATATCTTATGTACAAGTGGGAGTAAGATATCAAATCTTCGCAGAGTCACCTACCTTTTTATATAAGACGCTGATAGGATGTTTGATATGGCTTTTGAACCTCAAATAACTAGAATTGTTCAAAATACCAGACTAGACAGACAAACCGTGCTCTTCTCTGCCACATTTCCTAGGTAGGTGGAGGTTTTTGCTTGCAAAGTATTGAATAAGCCAGTGGAAATTCAAGTTGGTGGACGTAGTGTTGTTAATAAGAATATAACACAGTCTATAAAGGTTCGTCCCGAAGGTCAAAGATTCTTGAGACTTTCAAAGCTTCTTGGTGAGTGGTATGAAAACGGAAAAGGCACATGGCAATGTGCCATATGTTTAGGATGGGATATACCCATTGCCACATTTGCAGAATAATAATGTCATATTTTGAAGCTCACATAGGTATTCTAAACCAATGGGATATACCCATTGCAACATTTGCAGAATAATAATGTTATATTTTGAAGCCCACACGGGTATTATAAGCCAATGGGATATACCCATTGCACATTTGCAGAATAGTAAAGTCATATTTTGTAGCTCACACGGGTATTATAAGCCAACTAAGTGTAAAGGATAAACTTTTGGTTGTTGTGAATACACATATTTTGGACAGCAAGCGTAGAAATAGTTGATGACAGGAATGTGGAGTTACCATTTTGAGTGGGGTAATTATCTAGATGATGTACTTATGAGGTATATTGACTCTATTTGGTGCAAGGGTGATTGGACCAAGATCACCCCTGCCCACAACGCCACGGACGGACAGTGCATTGTGAAGTTTAGACGCAAACTGAAGCATGCGCTCAACAATCTAAAGAAATAGACACAACAAGTTTTCCCTTTTATTAGTTATCCTGGTAATGGAAATTGAATTACTTGCAACTTCCAATGGTTGTTGTTGTTAAAACAATTAAAACTCGAAACCACAAACAACAATGAAAACTGCAACATGACCAAGTCCTTTTTCTCACAAGTTGCCCATCGGTCTCGGTCTCCGTGGCACTCACTTCTTTTTGGGCTCTTCAACTTCGAAGGAATGTGATGACCCGACTAAGAATCTAGGGTGGTTTGTGTGAAAGGTGGTTGGTATTTCACAGAAACTGAAATTCTAAATTAATATGATTATTATTTTGTAAAAATAATAAAATTACAAACATATTAAAAGTAATATACTTTGCAAAGATTTAAAAAAAATATAATCTTTAATATGATTTGGTTAAAAGCAACAACACTAAAGGAAGAACCCAAAAAACAATGGAAAAAGAGAACCATGGCTACCAATATGAAAATTAAGATATATTGGTTGGGTCAAATTGAATTAGAGTGAATTTAATATTTATAATGTGAAATATTTTTTTAAGTATAATATGAATTTGAATAATTAT
>APFE030210523.1:2177-63952 GCA_000404065.3 Pinus taeda
TCATTGTCTCCTTATCCCCTTTTTCGTTGTCTCTTGCTCCCTTTTTAATGCCAAAACCTGGAATCATAATGCATTAGTCACGTAGATAAAGTGTCTAACCTTCTTCCTACAAACAACATTAATAAACTAAGAAATGCATGCATAAGAAAATAAAAATGAATGGTTTGAGCAAGTAAAATAGGCCAAAATGAGCCCAAATTGTACCAAAATTGGGGCTCATCACGCTCTGTCAAAAATGATGTCCTAGGGGAGCAACAGGTTCTGTAGAGAGCTCTTTCTCTCATCTAGATCCTTGGGCACCCTTGCTTTCCCCTTCTGCGAAGGAACATACATGGATAGCCTAGTCAGAGGGTCTGCACTCTTAGTTTCCACCTCCATCTCTATGTCCTCTTCCTCCTCTACCAAGATTTCTTCAAAGTCTTCCTCCTCCTCATCAACTTCCAAGTTTATCACCTTCCCCTTTCCTTCCATGTTGAGCCTCGTTCTTAACGGATTCCTGGGGGACACACGCACCTGTACCATAGGTTGCTTGTCTTTCTTGGGTCTCGGTGATTTCGGGATTTCTGCAACTATCTTGACACTTTTTGGGGCTTCACTTACCTTTATGCCTTGTGCAGCCGCCTCAGTGGTCATTTCTCTAGTATCCATGGCTTCCTTAGGTGCTACCATACTGCTATTCCACAATTCTCTCAACAACTCGAGTAAGTGCTCAAAAAATTCCTTCGACTTCAAAAGATCAAACAAATATGGGTTCATGAATCTCTAGGTGCACAATAGTTCAATTCTCAAATGGCCAAGTGTTATTTGTTGGGTAGCCCTTTACAATTTATAGCACCTTTTGAATTCGAATTCAACTGTTCCCCCCATTTTCGGTCCATTAATGCTCCCTTGGCAGTAGATTTTCCCAAATATAGCCCATAAAGTTCGCCTTAATTTCCTGCTGCCTGCTCCATTTGGTCTCAAACCAAGCATCACATCATGAATAGTGACTGTAACGGTCACTTTCTAGCCAACCCACGTGGTAGTGCAACTACCCTCATGCTATCGTTGACCCTATGACAATTCTTTATTGCACACAATCCTGACATCGTGTAGCTCCTGGGTAGAGTATTTTATAGTCTCGTGCTTCCTTTCAACTACCAAGAGCGGTAAGAATATGCTTCATGTGGCTAGTTAGATGGCTGGGCCACCTGTGTATAGCTTCAAACGACTGCAATTGACTTTTCCTAGGAAGAGTTCTCCATTTAATTTCACCAATTACATGTGCCACCATCTATGATCTCCTTAATAACATATGGTCCCAACCAATGCATTCTAAGCTTCCATGGGAATTGCTCAAACTTACTATCATATAGCAACACCAAATAATTAGCCTTTAAGGTGGGCAACTTAATATGTCGATCGTGCCAGACCTTTTCACGTTGCTTTTGTACTTGCTGGTGAAATCTAGCCAAAAATTGTTCTTCTTCAAGCTCCTCCAACTGCGTGAGCCTCTCCTCCAGGGCTCCATGGTCCATCATACCTATGAGCACTGCTATGCGTGGACTAGGTACAATGTACTCCATATCCATTACAACTTCCACTCCATAGACAAGCCAGAAATATGTCTGTCTCATTAGTTTCTTGCATGTCGTCCTATAAGCCCATAATACTGCAGGTACATGTAGGTCCCAATCACTTTGCTACGCGTTACATACCTTGTTCAGCGCTTTGAAGGCCTTCTTGAATGCTTCCGTGTGGATAATATTCTACATGATTGTCCTTCCTTCATAATTTTTTTCCAACTTAAGAGCCATTTGCACATTTGTCCCCCCAACACATACTTATTGACCATACCTTTCAATGCGAAGTTCATGTGCATCCGCATGGGTGTACCTCAAAATAGAGCTTATTGGAAGTTAGTCAAGGTGGGACAAATGAGTCTTGTGCAATTGCTTAGGTTTTTGGGCTGCCTTGAACCCACTAACCAACTTTGGAGAATAATACCTTCTTATAGCCAAGCCCTTTTGGAACAACTTCCGGAGCAAATTTGTTTTCCATATGCCTGCATCCACCCATCTAGACTCACACGCCAATCATTTTGTCCATTGTATTTTTCTGTCAATCACACCCTAAGCTTCCAAAATCGTGTGTGTATCATCCTTCTACATTCCCACTAGTCACCAAATCTCCCTTTGTGTGTACCCCACCACCTCGCAAGCGTAGCACGCAGTACCCAATCTAAGGCTTGGAAGCATTGCCTTTCCAGAACCTCCCTTTCAAATTTATTCAAGAAGGTATCTACCTCCCTTAGGTCTTCATAAGTAGGGATGTCTCTTAGTTTTGTCAATATGCAATGTAGCGAACTTGTCATCATATTACAATTGAGTGTAGTCACCTCATGTAACTGATTCTGTCATCACTCTGTTTCCTCGTCTGAATCTGAAGTATAGGAGCTTTTGTGCTCCCATGCAAGCCGTCCATCCACAATGGGATTCACCCAGTCCTAGTTTCACGTTGTTATCTTATAGATGCATTCCAAATCATCATCACTTTCATAGTCACGCACCGACTCTATATAGTGCGATCCTTTAGCAGGGTCCAGGGGTATAACTACGTGTAGTGACTTCTTCTCAAAAATCATCTTGCACTTCTTCAGATTAATCACCCTGTTCATGTCAGTGGCCCAATCAATTCTTAAGAGTGTGGGGTAGGGATTTTTTTCATCAACAATCTCTATCACTTCAAAGTCTGCTAGCGCACTCGCTCCCTCAATATCCACAATGATTCCCTGCAATCGCCCCATAGGTATTATCTTTTGCTAGTTCACCATTCGCAGTTGAATAGGAGACCATTTTAGCTTAGGTCTCCCCATTCACTCCCATGTCTACTTTAGTAGAACATTCGCATCCGATCCTAAATCCAGAATTACTTGGTCCATTTCATATTCTCCAATTTGTGTGGTTAACCTCATTTCTCTTCCCATCCTTGTCTTATTCTTTCCAATCTTCCTGACTATGCGCAGTTCTCCTGGCGTGGTCCCAATGCATCTGTTAATGAGTTCCTATAATCCTTTTACAGCTTTACTACCGTGTAATAACTTCATACATGTTTCCAAGAACGTTGTGAGCATGGATGGGTCCATCTCCAACTCCGGCCTATCTTTGCTTCTTGAAGTGGAGGCTTCCGTGAAGCTCTTCTTAGCTTCCATGAAGGTTTCCCGAGTGCACTCCAAATCAAACTCCACTTCTTTCGTCGAAGCTTTGCGAACCCAAGTACTATCTTTTGGTTGTTTGCCTTTGTCATCTCCCGTCACGATTCCACTTCATAACACAATGTTTACATTTGGATCTTCCTCGCATGGCTCAGACCTCATCATTTGCAGGTTCTAAGTCGGGGGAGGTGGTACTGCTCCTTTGTCACGTATCCTAGCTATCAGCGTAGGACAATATTCAATCTCATGATCAAATAAGTTGGAATACAAACATGAAAGGCATGTTGGATTCGTACAATCATGGGCATAATGTCCTGGCCACCCGCAATTGTAGCATATCAACTGACCACAACCTCTTCAAGGTCATCCTCTACCTTGGCCTCATCCGCGCCCCTGAAATCTTGTTCATGCCACTCCTGCATTCTGGTCTAGGGGCCACGTTTCGGTCTAAACTCTGTAGGTGGGAGTTCTATCCATCATCAACTCATAACTTCTACAAGTGCGCTCATCGTGTTCCACTGACCTACAAAAGTTACAGAACAATTGCTGCAAATTTTGTGTATACTCTTGTAATAGATGGCAATTGTCCATAGCATGTTTTCCTCCTATTTGACAAATCGTGCACCACAAAGCAAGCGGTGTGCTAGGTCCGTCTTGGCTTCTAGCCTTAACAAAATCGGTCCTCCTCATACAAGGTAATTCATGAAAACCAGCCAGTGGTCCTTGTCATGACCTTGACCTTTGCATTTTATGCACCACACCTATTCGCACACTTCTGGTCAAGTTGTCTTGTCTTGTTTCAGACTCTGCATCTCCAGGCATAAATTCTTCAGCTGCATGTGGATCTGTTGAACTCCCAAGTTAGGATCCTGCATCGGGGTCTCATGTAGCCTCATCACGATATCTAAGGCCTCTTCTTGAGTCATTAACTTCTATTGCGATAGCACACTTCTCATATGTGGCGTTAGCGATGCTACAAACCATTCGTGATGTTGTCTATCCGTCAGATCATATTAGCTTCACGAATCATGCATTTTAGTCTCTAATCCAGCTCCTAAGGAGTCTCGCCTGGTAGCTTCCTGATCTCTTTGAATCCAATGATTGACTGTGATTCAGACTTTGGCCTGCTAAATTCTTTGTTTAGTGCTGCTTGGATATCTGTGATTCCTGCATTTGGATTATCATTGGAGTTCTTAATATACTAGGTCAGCGCATGGTCCTGCAAGGCACTAACCATTGTCACTTTCTTTATATTGTCATCTATAACTCCTTGTGCTTCCCATAGGGCTCTTACAATGAACCAAAAGTGGTCTGGATCCTCATTTCCCAATCCCTTGAACACAATCAACTTTATCATGCTTGCCATATTCAATCGCAGTGGTGGCGGAGGTGGTATAGGTGAAGATGGAGGTGAAGGTAGTGAAGATGGTGGTGGTGTGGGTGGGGGTGATATTCATGGAATTCTTTGCCTTATCAAATGGATTTCACTTCACAGTGAGACCTTTGCGATTTCTTCCTCATCCCCTCGCGGAGGTGAGATCAAGGGGTTAGTTTCTGGTCCCTTATTTCCCTCATTTTTGTAAGTTTTTCCACTTTGCATAGCCCCAAACATCAAGGCAACTGCATAACCCTATTTTCGCATAATATCATTTTAATCAAAGTATTCAAAGACTTTATGTACTTACCTTGCGGTCCTTTGAGAAAGTGTCACTCTGCCTCGTTGTAGCTGACTGAGGTGTCGACCGTGAACTCAATAATGAATCCTCCTATAATCCAATCGAGCCAATGATCAACGATGTGTGTGGTCTTATCCTTCGATGCTTCCAACCTTCATACTAATTTTGTGTCCACACAATAGGATTGTCGAGTTTCCACCTTCCTTGGCTATCTTCTAGCTTAGCGATCCACTCGTATAGCTCAGTAGGGAAAGACGCAAAGAAAATTTCATGGATCTCTATGTACAGGTAGCAGTCTAACCACTCTTCTTTCGCCAATCGTGGGTTCCTATTCTCCTGTGATGCGAACTCGTGGATTCTTCTGTCCAACCATCATTTAATTTCCCTCTTAGTTGAATTCCAATGGTACGACATCAGACATCTCTATGAAGATTTCGGTCTCGGAAACAGAACCATTTGTTGGCTTGATGGGGCCTAACCCAAGTTCGGAGTTAATTAGCCAAACAAATCCCTACACTACTGGCCCTTTCGGCATTAGCCTGTAGTGCGTGGACTGAAGTCTCACCTAAAGCAGTATGGTGGGATGTTGTAACCAAGTTTCCGCACCCTTGAGATGTATGAGGGGTCGATTTAGTCCTACTGTGCCTACCTTCATGCAAGTCACTTCGCACGCTATGATGACTTGCAAGACCTTCACAATCTATTATAATTGCCTACACACAACCCTAACCAGGGGCTGTGGTGCTTTCACGTTGCTATGGAAGTGACCTGTGCTATTTCCCTAGATTATACCACAGATCTTACTTATCTTCTTAAAGATGTTAGTTAACTTTGCGTAAATAGATACTTTATCTCACATTCACTTAATTAACACATTCACATATGTTTGTGCATCATATAAATAGTAGAACTGCAATTCATACCCAATACATTCAATGCTAAAAACAAGAAATAAATACACAGGGATGATATAAAACTTCTCTTTATTAATTCTTCAATGGTTACATACTCAACCTACCCTGCGCGCTCAGCTGTAGGGGTACGTGCACTCAGCTGCGGACTACTGGGCCTCTGCGCACTTAGTTGCAGAGCCTTCTCCTACTCTATGACCCAAATACTCGACTTTACCCTTAGATCGTCCGCTATGCTTCTATTCCATGATCATTAAATTGATTGATTCGATTAGTACTTAGAGCTTCGCTCTACTTATACAATCCCATGGTCCACAGACCATGGGTAGATCTCTATAGCTGGCCTTATATTACAAAATTAAGGGTGGACAACCCTATGACTCATTTACAAGCTACACACTCTGCACCCACAAAATGCGGAGACTTTACATCAAAGATATAATTTATGACCAAAATATGGGCTTTTAGCCCCAAAAATTCCCTTGGGGGATCCCGCACCCAACAATTTGTTAATGAAAATACCGACCATAGCTACCCAATTTTCAACAATGTTTACTAGAAGTCAATTTTTGGTGTAACTAAGGTTGTGGTGGAGGGGGATGATATTGATATTGGTATTGAGGATACTGAGGATATTGAGGGTAGGTTAGGTAATATTGTGGATTGTTTCCTTCATATGATCCTCACCAACCTTATTTCCAAGGTTGATTTTGAGGTTGGAGAGGCCAAGGTTGCAATGTAATGGTGTATTCCAATTATTTTGAGGTTATTGTGAATAAGCTTGAAATTGTTCAGTAGGGTCTTGCATCATACCTAATTGTCTGGGTTGCCAAAGTCTCAATAGGGCCACAAAGTAGAGATTATCCAAGGCTTGGTTTTATCCATTATCTTCCTAGTAGTCTACTTCCAATCCTGATAATGATGGGAAATCCTTTGTATCATGTGTTAATGCATAAATGACACATGTTTCAATGTTATTAAGTGGAAATTCTCTCAAAGGATGCTTCTTTCTACACCTAGGAAAAAATATATATAATGTAAGATTCTCAACGTTTTTCTTATTTTGCATTTGTAGCATATATATTTGTTCACTTAGATTTCCAAAAATATTTTTTTTTAAATTTTCTAGAAAATTACAAGTTCAACTATAGTTATCAATTTAGACGATGATTTACTTACTCTTTCCATAGTTGGGTCCTGGGGGTCTTTTTCATTCTTTTCCCTTCCTCTTGATATGTGCTTACACAATAAACATATTTCCTCAAATGAAGGTTGGGATACATCCCTTTACCCATTATATTTAGTAGATCAATCCATTCATCCCCGATTGCTCTAAGTAAAAGGGTTTTGAAAGTATCAAATCCTAGGTTATGTAATTTTTTCCCTTTTAACATTATAAAAAAATCTTTCTATGAAGTCCTCAATGTTCTTTTCCTCTTTTTGGTTAATTTTAAAGATTTCCTCTTTAAGATCATGTTGTATGTAGTAATATTTATATTGTTTTCTAAAAAGAGTTGTCTCATTCCATCCCATGATCTTACAAAGTTCATTCCTAGTCCCATGAACCATTTAAGAGCTCCATATTTTAATGTAGTAGGAAACAATTTCAATTTTTGAGTGTCTTGTAAGTAATCATAACTTCCACAAAGTATTTCAAACTCAAACTAAAAGTTTTTGGATCTTCTGATCTCATATAATAGAAGTTTGGAACTACATATGGAGAGATATTATTCATGTTAAAATTTGTATCAGTATCTTGGATAGGAAATCCATTAGGATCTTCTTCGTTGTCAGCACCTCCATATTCACCTCTTCTCTACCTCCTTTACCACCTCTTCCACCTCCAAGAGGTGGTCTTCTTCCTCCTTGGTCACCTCCAAGTGGTGGTCTTTCATATCCTCCTCCTCCTAAAATTCTTTCATGTCCATCATGATCTAGGTGGATATTGGTGACCACCCACCTATTCCACTTGGACCCCCAACACAGTTTCCTATTTTGATAGTTTTCTATTTTTTGTAGTTGTTGGGTCTTGTTCTTCTGGAGTCATTTCGAGGCCCTAAATGACATTTTTTGGGGAAATAGGAAAACATAGATTAATGATAGATTTTTGTGTTGAGAAATCTAGGGCATAAAAATTAAGTGATTACTATTCTATTAGTAACTGTTTGTGAGTACTTTTTACTTCTTTATTTGAATATGTTATTTTACTTAGGTTATTGGTGTTCTTCTTCATCAAACAACTACCAGTGCATAAACTATAAAGAGACAAGAGACACATAATATAGGCAATCATCCAGGGCCAAAACCTCTCCCACTAGAGAGGAAAACCGGAAAAAAATCTTCTTCTTATAGAGATTCCAATTGACAAATACTAAGGCCAATACCCTTGACGTATTTTTCACTCTAAGAAAAAGACACAAGTTTCCTTATGAGATCCTTAGACAACGACAATCAACTTCCTGTTGCTTCCCTTTTCTTGACTCCTCTTCCATTTTGACCTCCTTATGCTTCACACCTTCAACCTCTATGAATTAGGTCTGCAATATTATTTCAGAATCCCTAGCCTATAGACATGACCTCATCTTATGCCTTCACTTTCTTTTCTTTGGATAGGCCTTTCTTCTAGCTTGACTAGACTCCCTTCTTGTCTTCAATTTCTTCCAAGTTGGTTGTAGAGCTATAAAAAGGGTCTCTTTCACCTCTAGTTACCTCACATTAATATGTCAATCCGAGAACGTCTGGTTATTTCAAAGAGTGTCTTAGTCTGAGGCTTAGCACTTGTCAGAGTAATGCTTGTAGTACAGCTGTTTAAAAGCTACAAAAGTAAGTTAATGCGAGTCTACAACTTAACTACTTCAAAAGGCTAAATCACACCAAGCATTGCATCAGCCAAAGGTTCGGTAGCAATAACCCATCCTTTTCAAAACTGATGAGAACAAATCCGAGGCCTAGGAGCTAGGTAACAGATGCTAGGGATCACTACATCCTGAGATAGTCCTTAATGAATAGAAATGAAACGGCAAGTAAAGGAAATAGTAATGAAATAGAACAACACATCAGCCAAGGGTTTGGTAGCAATAACCCATCCCTTTCACAGCTGAAGGGAGCAGATCAGAGGTCTAGGAGCCAAATAGCAGATGCTGATGCTCACTACAGCCTGAGACTGTCCTTAAGAAACAACAAATTAGCAATCTGGAAATGGAACAACAACTGAAATGGAACAACAATTAAATGGAACAACAAATAAAATGGAACAACAAATAAATGGAACAACAGTTGAAATAAGCAGTAACCAAGTTCATCAAGGTGTAATTCTATTTAATCACTCCAATCAAAACATCAATCCTTTGGTCTTAAAAGATGTACACATACGATGGAACAACACTACCGATCAAAACGTTATAAACACAATATGCTTAATCTGCTTCTGTTATTGATCTAAATAAACACATACAATTACATCTCAAGATGAAAACAATAACATTCAATAATCATGTGAAAATAGACCTTTCAAGATAACTGTTATAATGCTAAACACAATCATAATGAACTCTGTAATGGAGTGACAGTATCCTGTAGAGATTAATCAACACTTAAAGGATTGGTAACATGACATAGCATCAATATCAAGCTTTGGTTTACAGGAACATGAAACGAGTTAAACATAACAGATCATGTAATATAATATTCTTAAAACACAACAGATTACCAGATTACGTCTATGAACAAACCACACAGAAACCACGCGTAATGGTACAAGAGCAAGTGTCCTCCAGGGTCGGGCCCTTAGCCTCCAGGGGTACACCACTTAATATTGATCCAGGATCAAAGATAAAAGAGTAAACATGTCTGTATTAAGGCATGAAATAAAATTGCAGGAACTCAAGTCTTCAACAGAACATAAAGATCACAGTTCTGATCTTCCTTAAAATAAATTACATAAAAACCTCCCTTCGCTAGCCAACAGTGCTATCCCTTTTATAAGGAAGATGGTGGAGATGTCTAGATACAGAAAATAGATAAAATAGTGATCCCTCGGGATCTAAGATCCCGAGGGATTCACAGAATCGTTAATATTGCGTCACTTCTTTCCTTTTCTGCTCCATGCTGGTATCTCCACGTCCTTTTCTGGGTTGATCCGTTTTGATCTGGTTTGCTTCCGGTCTCCCGTCAAAGGGACAACAGTTAGCTCATCTTTATCTTTACCTTTGGAATGGCCACCTTCCATTTTTCCTTCCTCCTGCACATAGAAATGACAATTATCAATGATTCTCATTAATCTCTCGTGTTTCGTTATAAATCCTCATCATTATCTAAATTTCTAATGAAAAAGGCTTTTAAGTTCTAATGAAAAGATACTAAAATAATAATCGAAACATACCTTCCTTGATACTCCACATACCCCCCAGCTTACCCTTTTTCATGGCCTCATCAAAACATTGTAGTTGACATGCAAAGCAGTGAGGGAGTAGGCTGGAGATGGAATATCGTGTGGGGGCCTACATCCATGATGCGAAATTAGATGATCAAAGAAATGGCTTGTCTGGCCCTCGGGCATCTCATACAGGGCTTGGTATCCGGGTGCAGGATGCCAAATGATTGGACTCTGGAACCTATATCCTAACCAGGATGGCTCTGCCCTCAAAACAAGTTCGCCATAGAGGGGGAATCGATTAGCAGCAAGCTTAAAATTCTCATACTTAAATGGCTCTCTGAGTTGAATGTTCGGATTAGATACTCGATATCAAAATTTAGCTACTTCAACGGCAGGTTCTTTAATAGAAGAAAAGAATTCAAGCCCCTGTTGAATGATTGCTTCATGCATGGGTCCTAATGCTTCAATCGCTCCTAGAGCTCTCATGAGATTTCTATGACTTTTCCATAACTGTTCTGGGTCTCTAGGCTCAGCTCTTACCCATAGATCTAATCTGTTTTCTTGTCTCTGAAATGCATTGTAGGCTTTAAGCCATTTAATTTGATTGTCTGAAAATGAAATAAATGCCTGCAATTGAATATCCCCAACAAAAGGGCCATGGTTCAGCTCGGTCTCATGTTCTAGTATGAGGTTATGCAAATAAAATTCACACAATAACCTTTGCACTTTTACCCCATAATGTTTACAACAATTTATAAAATCACTTATAGTGTTAATTTCTATGGGGGCTCCTGCCTTAACAGCCTTTATTTTCAATTGTAAGTACCTTTCCATTAGAAATAGGGCATAGTTCTTGACAGGGGCTCTACATGCTAGGACATCATTGTATAGAGAACACAAGGTATCCATCTGTTTAATAACTACATCTAATCTACGGGTTACCTTGGAAACTTTCTCTTGCTCCTTTCACCATCCTTTGAAATCTTGGCTTTCAGATAGGTTGACGTTCCTTAGCTGTTGCTGTAATTCTTCATATTTCTCTCGGGGGACCATTTGCTCCTTGAGTTGTTCTGCTTCTTGCTGGGCCTGCTTCAAATGTTTGTGAAGGGTTCTTGTTTTCGGGTCCTTCTTCCATGCATCTGTGGAGGCCGAGAGTTTTACTTGAACTTTCTTATTGTGTTGCTTTGAGTTCATAAACCTTATTACTCCCGAAGGTGGTGCCCCCGTCTGAACCCTCTTATCATCTTTTTCAATTTTAACATGAACTCCAGCCCACTGCTGTTCCTTTTCAAATGGAACAGCAGTTTTCTCTTCTGCTTCAATTGGAACAACAGTTTGTTTTTTAGCTTTATTTGGAACAACAGTTTGGCTTCTGTCAGGGTTTTGAGCAGTGGGACGACTTCTGGTCCTCCGCCTTCTGCCCTTAAGGGATCTTATTGGTGTGGTCAATCCTTTTCTTCCTGAGGTCCCTTTCACCCTTTGCCTTGCTTTTAGAATCCTAATCTGCTGGTGAAGCCTGACTATTATGTTTAACAATGTCCGCTTTTCCCTTTTTATTCCCTTATTTCCATCAACTCCTCAGAAAGAACAGCAGGTTGTTCGCTGTGGGTTGGGCTGTTGTTAACTTCCTAATTTTTTCCTCGAGGTGGCGGTTCCGGGGTGAGAACCTTGCTTGGCTTTGTTATTTCTTGGGCTAATTCCTCTTTCGCCCTTATTTCCTCCGGACCTTCCTCTAGTGCTTTCTGACTAGGAACGGGTTGTTCCTGCTCAGCATTTTCTAATATCTTTTCATTATGAACAGACAAATTTTCTACTTCTGCTTCTTCTGTATGAAATTCCTCAGGTGTGTCTTTCTCCTGGGTTTCTTCTATGGCCTGGAGGTTTGATGGACTCAGGGGTTGGCCATATTTGCCCATATTGGCAAAATGTTGGCCAATTCATCTTCCCCTACCGGGTCTTGTAATGGGCTTCTTTCCTGCTGTCCCATTCCTTCCTCCTGCTTGGACTGGTCAACTTCTTTCTTCTCATCTCCTTCTTCTTCAGTCTGCTCATCGTGTTCTTCTTCTCTCCCTACAGATTGTTATGCCTCCTCTTCTTCTTCTTCCGTTTCTGCTTCTGCAGACTGCTCTTCTCCCTCGACGTCTTCTTTTTCCGTTTCTATTTCTGTAGACTGTTCTTCTCCCTCGACGTCTTCTTCTTCTGTCTCTGTTTCTGTAGACTGCTCTGTTTCCTCGTTGCTTTCTTCCTCTGTTCCTGTCTATGCAGACTGCTCATCTTCGATTTCTATTGCTTGGTTCGTGCCTTCCTGGGGTTTCTCCAGCTCTGCTTGTAACCTTACGAGCCTTGTCGACTTTCTATGTTTTTCTGGTTGTTCAGATGTACCAGGGTCATGTTTCCACTTTTCGGGTCGTTTGTCAGGTTGTTTTTCAGGTTGTTTTTCAGCTTGCACTTCTATGCAAGCGTCCTGCTTTCGTTTCTCTGAACGTTGGGGTGTGCTATCAACTCGTTTTCGTTTTTTCGGGCATAAGATGTGGTCGTCCCTTTATTGATAATAGCAATTAGTTCTTCCCAGCTTCTCTTCTATTGGGTGAGACTATAATTCACTATCAAGCGAATTAATCTATGGTGGCTAACAATGAATTCTACGTGCTGTTCCTTTTTCATACTTCGTGCGACATCGTGCAATAGTGAATTCAATAATGCAGGCAAATTCATAGAACATTTTTGTTTTAAGACAGCTAGGAGTTTAAGAGGTCGTGGTCTTACCACGTCTTTTCTGCCCTCACAAGTGATGTAGCTCTGGATGATTTTCACCAATTCCACCCATGGCTCTCCTAGTGTTGCTGGTAGCACCCCCTTTCCTCGGATTGTCAAATTCTGGCCCTTGTCCTGAAAAATTTCCAAAACCTTCTGCAGCCTTTCCTTCTTTATTGTCCATACTAGTCCCGTGGCCGGTAGTCCCGTGACTCTTGCTATTATGTCGTCAGTGACTGCTATTCCCCTTCCTCTTACCGTGGAGTATTCTTCCTGTAAGTTCTGTAAAAATTCTCTCGCTACTGTTTCATTAGACTCCTTCAGGCGGTTGAGATAGGTCAACCATCCTGCTCTCTTCAGGATTCTTCGGGCTGCAGCCGAAACAGTTAATGTTTGTGGTTCTCGGTGGACTGACCTTCCTCCCATAGCTTCACTACAAATTTTCAAAGAAACAATAGTTGTTCATTGAAACGCAGAGAAGCTGGTAGCGTATTCCTCGTTCAAATTCAAATGCAACGGTGTATGCAATGGAAATAGCTTCGAACAACAACTCATGCAGAAGAAAGCAAAAATAGAAAATGATCATATTGTTGAGCCGTGCTGTGCTCGAGTACAAAATTTTCTCGAATAACGGACTGACACGTGCTCTGGGGAATGATGAGGTTACCTCCCCCCCACAATGTGATAGGTTGTCCCAGCCGTCAAATAAAGGAGCAACGTCTGTTCTGCCATGAGGCCTTTATGGAACAACTTATAAAAATATGCCATGTCCGCAAAAACAGCCTATTACTGAAATCAAGGTAGAAAGTTAGATCACTTTTAATACGTAAGGGACTGCGGTGAGTTGATGGAAGTTCGGGGATAAGACATTTGCCATAAATAGCGAGTCTCATTCACTATCACTAGCTCCGTAATGATTGGCGATAATAGATAGTCATGCGCTATATGGTTGGGTAATTATATAATTAATTATCACGTTATAAGAAACAAGAGGATATAATATCCTTACCTATTGGTGTAAAAGTTACGACTTCAATACCATTAACAGAGCTCTGCTGCCGACAGGTGTCTATAACCTTGGCAGATTTGTTTATTTCACCCCGGGAACCATAGTCCTTTGTGTATGCCAGGAAGTGTTATATAATGTCAAATTGTAGGCCACTATGCAGGCTTGGTAACTAGTTAGTCATAATGCCATTCACGAGGAAGGAGCGAATAGTGGGCAGGTCGGCTCGTGGTGAGACCTCCTGTTCCAAGGGTTATTTATTTTGATATACCTTTTGGACCATTTCCCAGGTGTGGTGGCCCTAGTGGGAATTCCACTTCGCTTCCATCCTGATGATCATGGTAGGCTAGCTCGTAATGAGACTCCCTATCCTGCAATTTGACAATTTTTAGAAACCCTATTTTGCTTCCTTCTTTTTTCTTGCTTTTAATAGAGAGTCTTTCCTATTTATACACAAAGGGTGGTTCGACACTCCTTAAGAGTAGGAATGGTGGAAGAAGTCTTGATATCCCAATAGGAAGGTATAGACCCTTTGATCTTATTGCTGAATGATAATCAAAGTAGGTAAAAAAGAACCAGCATGATAGAGATAACCAATCAGAACAGAGTTAGTAGAACAATGGCAACAAAAGATGATAAATAAGCATATCTTTTCCCTGCTTCCTTTCGCCAATTCAGGGAAGTTACTTATAAAGATAACGATTTATGATTTACTGATTTCCGTATACTGTGTTTTTGTTTCCATCACATAAGTGGATAGTTGTATTCCAAAAGACTCGAAAGAACATTAGCACTCAACATCTTTAAGAAGGAACCAACTGTTTTAAATCATATGAGTAGTGCTTTTTTCAAGGAAGGGCACAACAACAGTTGTTCGTTTGGAGAAAGGAACAGTGGAAATCGACGGTGTTGTTCCTTTTTGAAAAGGAACAGCAAAATCAAACAAGTGCCATTCTTTTCAAAAAAGATCGGCAGAAATAAAATAATGCTATTCCTTTTGGAAAAGGAACAACAAAAATCAAAAGTGTTGTCCCTTTTGGAAAAGGAACAGAAAAAATCAAAAGTGATGTTCCTTTTGGAAAAGGAACAACAAAATTCACAAGTGTTGTTCCTTTTGGAAAAGGAACAGCAAAAATCACAAGTGTTGTTCCTTTTGGAAAAGGAACAACAAAAATTAAAAGTGTTGTCCCTTTGGAAAAGGAACAGCAAAAATCACAAGTGTTGTTCCTTTTGGAAAAGGAACAGCAAAAATCACAAGTGTTGTTCCTTTTGAAAAAGGAACAACAAAAATCAAAAGTGTTGTCCTTTTGGAAAGGAACAAAAAAATCAAAATTTCCTTGGAAAGGAACAACAAAAATCAAAGGTGTTCCTTTTGGAAAAAACAACAAAAATAAAAAGTGGTTGCTTTTGGAAGGAACAACAAAATCAGAATGTTTTCCTTTTGAAAAGGAACAACAAAATCAAAAACTGTTGCAAAATATGTACAAAAAAATTCAGCAGTATATACAAATGTAAAGAAAAGTAAACTTCTTAGTGAGTTACAGGTGGAGGAGACTTGTCTTCCTCCCGTAAGATCTCCATATCTGAATCTTGGCGTAGTTGTTGGCAGAAGGACTCCCGAGTAAGTGGTTTGCGATAAAGACGGACTCGATGGCCATTTGCCTTAAAGGTATACCCAGAACCATCAATAGTAATTAGTGTAAGGGTGTGATTGTCATGTACTTTCTGAATTTCATATGGTCCTAGCCAACGAGTCTGGAGTTTCCTGGGGAAGTCCTGAAATCTAGAGTCATATAAAAGAGCCCAGTCTCCTTCATGGAAGACTCTGTTTTTAATGAGAGCATCATTCCATTTAGCTCTCTGCTGCTGTATCAAGGCAGTGTGTTGAAGTGCAGAGAGCCTAATTTCATCCAGCTCATTAATCTGTTGCAATCGATTAGTTTGTGCCTCAGTTAAGTCTAAACCAACTTCTTGTGCTGTTCGTAATGTCTGGATTTCAAATTCTATAGGAAAGATAGGTTGTTTTCTGAACATTAGCTGGTACGGTGAGTGACCAGTGGTGCTTCTCCATGTTGTTCTATAAGCCCACAATGCTTCTGGTAGTCTGGCAGCCCAATCGCGTCTATGTGATGCAACTGTTTTTGTTAGAATCATTTCTATTATCTTGTTGCTGCTTTCTACTTGCCCATTTGTCTGTGGGTGATATGGGGTGGTGATTTTATGCTGAACATGATAATTGTTGAGTGTTGCCGCTATTCTGTTCCCAGCAAACTGTGGCCCTCCATCTGTGATTATCTCTCTACGGAGGCCATAGCACACAAATAGATGGAGCAAGAACTGTATAACAGATTCTGCAGTAGCTCTGGGCAAGGCTTCTGCTTCAACCCACTTAGGATTATTATCCTAATAGGGTATGTTCCTAGAAGGGTCCTTAATACATGACATAGACTCAAATTTAATTTTATAACTAGATGGCAAATCGTAAAGACTCATAATGGGAGTCATCACTAAAATAAAATTCCTTACTCATGAAACCCATGAGACAATCATTACAATAATTTTATTTTCTTCTTTTAATCAATTTCATAAAATCACAATTACACATGTATTTATGAATACTGAACCTAGTTACACTTTTCAAATCTCCCTCTTAACTACGGAGGTATTCATAATGGTACTTGGTCATTTTCAATCTAAAGAAATTCTCATAAGAAGAGTCATATTGGTAACCCATCTGTGTAGCATCATATCAACCAGCATTGGCACATAGCAAGGCATTAACTAAAAACTCTATCTCTCCATGAGATATGAGCACAATGCTAGCAAGACCAACGATGTATAGACACCCTCATCATTGTCTCTCTAGGAACTTACCCCACCCGGGTTCTTAGGGTGTGTTCCACCAGGACTATTCTTATCTTGGATTCCCTGTCCTCAAAGAATATCGGTCCTCTATGAATACTCTTATATTGGATGCCCTAACTCATCCTCAAAGAGTATTGGATGTTAGATATTTTCCCAATCCTCAATTTTGTCTTCCTAAGTGAAGACAAGAATGATTTGTATATCTCTCCCTCTTAATTATGGAGGACATATCTATTCCAATAAAGGAATGTACTCATTCCTACAGAAGGAATGTACCTAAGTTCCCTCTTGACTTAGGAATCTTGCTTCAAAGTTTATACCAAGTAAGAAAATATTTTCCAAGCTCCCTCTTAATTAGGGACCTACAATAGCTTCTCAAGTGGAGATGATGGGACAGCTAGCTCCTTGACGAAATCCTCCTCGCGATTTCATGAAATTCTTTTTGTTATCTAGGAGTCTTCATGTTTTGGAATTCTACATAGGGCACTGACCATCCATTACTTTCATCCATGAGTCAGCCATGTCATCATTAGAAAGTGATACATCATTCCATATCTAGCCTTCCTTTATGCCATGCTACTTTCTTCATGCCATGTTTACTTAAGGATCTTTCATCCTACTACATGTGCATAGGTGGTGGAAGATATCCATAGATCTTCCCTTGGAAGCCCTACATAAACCTGTCTAGATATTTGTTTAAAAATAAAGTAATGAACATTAAAACCAACATTACTTTTGTGATTGTCTTTCATCATGACATCTTCTAGTTTGCATCAGCATCCTACATACATATCGACACATCTCCCAAAGATATATATTGTCAATGGTCTCTTTCTCTTTCAGACTCCATTAGAGTCTCCATATCTTCCATGGAGATATCCTAGTCAAATATCTTTTTCTTTCAGATGTTGATTTCCTTTACCATGGTTTCATATTCCATGATATCTTCCGTAATCCACACAATTCATTCCCAGGAATTTCCAATAAGAATTCCTCAATTATAGTCAACCACCTTATATTACATATGAAGACATATTATGTTGATTTTAGTGAATGTGTGACCCATGAATTTATGCATTCCTTCAAAGGAGGAGATCCTCCCTTTGATTATGCTCTCAATATAGAGCATTAATCAATGTTACCTACAACCAGATGACATGACTCTTTAATCTAGATTGTAAGCATACACACCTCATTTTCCTTTGGGTCATCCAAACTTCCTGCAACAACTTCCTTTATTGAAAGAGCTTCAATCCCTTGATCTGATTCTCCTTTTATGTCATCAGACCATCATCCCATGAATTCCACAAATTTGGAATTCTTTATGAAACATTTACTTCCCCTCATGATCAGTGAACCTTTCAATGAAGATTCCATCAAAGAATCTTGAGGATCTAAAGTATCCCCATCAACAAATGTTTCCTTTTGAAAGATGTATGAAGAGCCTTGTACTAGATGACCTTGCCACTTATTTTTCAATGAGATTACCAAGAACTATATCCTTGAATTCAATATATTCTAAACATCTTTCATGATTCTCTATGATGTCCCAAGCTCTTTCATTCAATGCTTCCATGATGCCTTGATGCATCCCATTATTTTACTTAGTGAATCTTGATAGCCATATCTTACAACAAAAGACTTAGGAAATTGAAAATAACTTATGTGAGGAAGACTATCTCAATAGTTGAGATCTATTACTTCCTCCTTCTCAGACTTCTTCTTTTCAACTTCCTCCACTTCCTCAGTGATGTGGGATTATTCTCTTCCTCTTTTGTTATTGTCCTTCTTGATCTTAGGACAATATATTTTATAGTTCCCATATCCTTGACACCCATAGCATTGTGGTTTATCCATGTTATTCTTCTTTTCGTGAGGACTAAACTTTCCAAATTTTCCCTTTCTTTTTGGCATAGCAACATATGGTTGATTTTTCTCACCTTCTCCCACATTAGATTTGGCCTTTAGTCTAGATTCTTCAATTTTTCATAGTGACCATAGATCCTAGAATGGAGTAGCTTATTTCTTCCCATAAATAATTTAAGTTACCCCAATCCTTCAGTAGTGCATTTAATACAATTATAGTCATTTCTCTATCAGACATGACTTTTTCCAGATCTTGTAGTTGATCCTAGATTTCAGATATCCTCATAAATTATGAGGATATTCCATCTTTCCTTGACATATTTAGCTTATAGAGTTCTTGCCTTAATGAGATGAATTCTCCAACAGTGCTTATGGAATACAACTCTACTAGTTTGTTATATATTTATTTTGAAGTTTTGAGTTTAGATACATACGGGATGAGGGGATACTTGATGGATTCTATGATAATCCTTTGAGCCCTAACTTCCCCTTTCATATACTTTGCAACTGCTTGAGAATATTCCTTTCTTGGTTTAGTGATTGATCCTTTTACATGTTTTGTAACCTCATTTTCAATGAGATTCAAATGTATCCTTTTCTTCCATGCAAGATAGTTTAAAGTCCCAACCAAATTGTTACTCTCCTTACAAAAAGACATTTTGACAGATTCATATGTGGACATAAATATACTTACTTGATAGTATTCTCCTTATCCTTATTGCTTCCTTGATGTTGATGATGATATAAAGAATATAAAACTTCTCCTTTATGGAGATAGTTTTCTTCAATAATGATGTTTGATCTCACAAAGAGGGAGATCCATTTTGATGGTGAAGTCTTTGATGATGAAGATCAATGATGAATTCTTGATGATTTGTTCAGTTGTGGGAATCTAGGGTTTTTATGATTTATTTATAGATCTTGACTTCAAGATGATCTTTTATTTGATGTCTTCCTTGAGATTTTATCCTTGAGTGTCCCTTGATAAGATTCCATTCCTTGACTTAGTCACCATAGCTCTGATACCATGTTGAGAAATCTAGGGCATAACAATTAAGTGATTTCTCTTCTATTAGTAATTGCTTGTGGGTACTTTTACTTCTCTAGAGTAGGATTTTCTTTTACTTAGGTTATTAGTTTTATTCTTCATCAAAAAGATACCAATGCATAAACCATCAAGAGACAAGAGGCACGTAATATAGGCTATCATCCATGGCCAAACCCTCTCCCACTTGAGAATAAAACCCGAAAAAAAATATTCTTCTTATAGAGATTCCATTGACGAATACCAAGACCAAAAATCGTAGCCTGTTTTCCACTCCAAGACCATGACACAAGTTTCCTTGATGAGATCCCTAGACAAGGATAGTCAAATTTTTGTTTCTTCCCTTTTCTTGGCTCCTCCTCCACTTTGATGTCCTTCTGCTTCACACCTTCAACCTCCTTGAATTAGGTCCTCAATATTATTTCAGAAAACCTAGCTTATGCACAAGACCTCATATTATGCCTTCACTTTCTTTTATTTGGATAGGGTCTTCTACTAGCTTGACTTAGCTCCCTTCTTGTCTTGACTTTCTTCCAACTTGGCTGCCCTATTAGGACTACTATCCTTCTCAGTTCTTCCATGAAAGATAGTTTAAAGTCCCAACCAAATTGTTGCTCTACCTACAAAAAGACATTTTGACAGATTCATATGTGGACATATATATACTTACTTGATAGGATTCTACTTCTCCTTGTTGCTTTCTTGATGTTGATGATGATATAAAGAATATAAAACTTCTCCTTGATGGAGATAGTTTTCTTCAATAATGATTCTTGATCCCACAAAGAGGGAGACCCCTTTTGATGGTGAAGTCTTTGATGATGAATATCAATGATGAATTCTTGATGATTTCTTCAATTGTGGGAATCTAAGTTTTTTATGATTTATTTATAGATCTTGACTTCAAGATGATATTTTCTTTGATGCCTTCCTTGAGATTTGATCCTTGAGTGTCCCTTGATGAGATTCCCTTCCTTGACTTAGTCACCTTAGCTCTGATACCATGTTGAGAAATCTAGGGCATAACAATTAAGTCATTTCTCTTCTATTAGTAATTTCTTGTGAGTACTTTTTACTTCTCTAGATTAGGATTTTCTTTTACTTAGGTTATTACTTTTATTCTTCATCAAAAAGCTACCAATGCATAAACCATAAAGAGACAAGAGGCACATAATATAGGCTATCATCCATGGCCAAACCCTTGCCCACTTGAGAGGAAAACCTTAAAAAAAAAAAAAAATCTACTTATAGAGATTCCATTGACGAATACCAAGACCAAAACCCTTAGCCTGTTTTCCACTCCAAGACCACGACACAAGTTTCCTTGATGAGATCCCTAGACAACGATAGTCAAATTTTTGTTTCTTCCCTTTTCTCGGCTCCTCTTCCACTTCAACGTCCTTCTACTTCACACCTTCAACCTCCTTGAATTAGGTCTGCAATCGTATTTCAGAAAACCTAGCTTATGCACAAGACCTCATATTATGCCTTCACTTTCTTTTATTTGGATAGGATCTTCTTCTAGCTTGACTTGGCTCCCTTCTTGTCTTGACTTTCTTCCAACTTGGCTGCCCTATTAGGAATGCTATCCTTCTCTGTTCTTTTTGTAGCAAGTATCCTATTCCTTCTTTGCATGTGTGCCCTAAAACAGACCCAAAATAGATCCAAGAGATACCCAAGAAAACTTCGCTCTTCTTTCTATCTTCACTTTGGCTAGGAGGATTCCTTTTTCTAACCTTTGCATTTCTTTCTAACTTTAAACCTACACTAAAATTCCTTGCTCTGAAATGAGGATGAGTGGCCTATTTATAGTTTTTCCCATCATAATAATATGACATGCTTGCAAATTGGGATGACATGTCACTTGGTGAAGATATAATTATCCTTCTTGAAGCTGAGTTAAGGAGGATACTTTACTTGGTCTTGGAGGGCCTTCCTATACATTTAATGACTCATACAAAAGTGTAACATGCCCAAGAAGGGTCCTTCATACATGATATAGACTCAAATTTACTTTTATGACTAGATGAAAAGTCCTAAAGGCTCACAATCCATCACTAAAATAAAATTCATTTCTCATAAAACCCATGAGACAAGCACTATAATAATTCTATTTTTCTTCTTTTCATCAATTTCATCTATTTCATAAAATCACAATTACACGTCATTATGAAGATCGAACCTAGTTACACTTTTCAACATTTTGCAATTGATAGTTGTTTTCCTCAGATAGAGCTTTCTAATAGGCTATCGTGATGATTCACCAAACAAAGATAGTATGCCAAAGTTATAACCCCGGGAAGTTGACATTCCAACTAACCCCATTAGAGCCCACAGATTTTGGTGCTTCATCTCCTAGGGTTAGTTTTTTGGATGTTTAGGTGTTCTCATTAATTCTTATTAATAAAAATACCTTCCAGCCTCATTGTTACACAATTAAAAAGGCATGTAGTCATAATGTCTCTTCTCAGAGATAAGCTACCATTGCCCAAGCTTGTTTGTTTTCATTGTGCATGTAAACAATTTTCATCATTTTCTATTTATTAATTGAAGTTCAATTTTAATGTTTCTCTATGTTTCTATTTTAAATCTATATTTAATTCCGTTCCTTCATAAATCCGAATTAATGGTATTAGAGTGGTCTTCTATTTTTTTGTTTTTTTCCACATGTCCCCAATGAGGTTTGGGTATAAGGATTTGGGACTAAAACTGCTTGAGCCCTTGAAAGACTGGCCTTTCTAACCCTAATGACCTCCCATGGTAAAATAAAAGAAAGACAAGGAAGAAAGATATCCTATCAAATTTTTGCTCAAAGGAGTCCTCAAGCGATAAAGGAATGAGATGATGGATAATTTTTCCTAGTTTTCCTAGATCCTTTAGCGAATCCTAATGGGTGATGCATCTTCATCCAACAATCACTTCATAGGTGTCGCCCCTTCTAAGGTACAAGCTAATTTTTGCATTCCTATATTTGAAGGTCATATAGATGCAGATGCTCTAGATAAATGGTTAACTTTGCTGGAAGGATATTTCTCAGTTAAAAATATTTCCAACAAACAAATATTAGTTTTTCACTCCTCAAGGCCACCCCCATGTCATGGACTGGTGGGAAACTTACTATGACCAAAGGGATGAGGATAAATGCTCACTATTTTCAACCACATCCTCTTGGGACTCTTTCCAAGTTGTTGTTAAGGAATAATATTACATTATTGGGAGCTATGAAGGCACATAAAATGGACCATGCTACGACAGAAAAGGGACCAAGAAGTGTCATACTTCATGAATATATTTCATACCCTACACACACGGCTAGGTATCAAGGACTCTGAGCAAGATTTGGTGCTCAAGTATGGTGGTTTTATGCACAAATAAATCCAAGAAGAAATGGAGTTCATGGACATCTCCTTGCTTGGTGCATCATACCAATATGTTGTCAAGATTGAGAAAAAAATTAAATAGAAGTGAGACTTTGGATTGACAAATATGAAGTAGGGCAAGGGCACCCACAAATCATAGAACAAAGGAAAGAGCCAATGTGGAATGATGGAAGACAACCCATCTAAGTTGCAAGCAAAGAATAACAATGGGAAGATAAAGAAATACACAGGAAAGTGGTGTGAGTTCCACAAGAGCCCCACTCACAACACAAATGAATGTCATGCAAAGCAGTCACTAGTAGCTGAGTTGACATCTTTAGAGTCATATGCATGTTTTGAATTTGAACCAAAACCTAATACTAGGAAACAAGTCATTGATGCAAAACCCCACACATGTGTTGCCACCACCAAAGTCAAGAAAAGTGAGCTTGAATATCCAAAGGAGGGCGAGTATCTCTTCCACTCACAAATGTGTGTGAAGGGTTCCCCACTTCAGGTTATTGTTGATAGTGGGAGTCAAAATAACCTCATCTCAACAAATTTCATTAAGTAGTTAGGCCCATAGGAAACACCACACCCACAACCATACACCATTAGGTGGCTCCACCAAGAGAAAGATCTCTACATTAGCCAACAATGCCCTATAACATGAAGCCTTTCACAAATGAGGTATTATGTGATGTTTTATTAGGAAAACCATATTTGTGGAAGTGCATTGTTGTGTATGAGTCTATATATCATACTTATATTATTACTTTGGGCATAAAACTATACAAGACATTGGAGGTAGCCCTGCTTACTGCCATTTCTTTGATCTCTACTAAGCAATGTAGTAAGATCATCTCCCAAAATGCGAAATTTGTTTTCATCTTGATTCTCTCTCAAAGTAAGGGGAAGATCATGACCACATACATGGCCTCGAGAAAGGGCTCATCTGTGTAGAAGAATCAAGTGGATAAGGTCATGGAAGAGTCACGAGGGCTTCACTCAATGAACCCATGACATAGCACATGCGTTCGTGGCATACTAAACAATACCCTCTACATATTGGAAAATACCTCTAAAAATCACATTATTTAACCCCTTACCAATACAAGCCAAATACACCTTCCCAATGTAAAAAACCCCTACTTTCACTAGATATTATAGGTATCCATTTTTTCATTAACTTTTTATATCCCCTTTATATTTTTTCATTTACTTTGAACTCCATTTTTTATACCTGCCAATATGAAAACCATTTATCCCCTATTATATGCTCAGTATATTATTTTGTGTTTTCCCCAATATGTATCCCCCTATATGAATGAACGTGGTATGGTATTGCTCCCCCAATGAAGGCCCCATGGGAAGAGTATAGCGACATATTCTCCTCACACACGAGGGTACATTTTCTCTGTCAGGTCAAGAATTTGATCGATTTGGTCCCCAGTGCACCTCTACTTAGTGGGCCAATATATCACTGCTCTCTTTTGGAAAATGAGGAAATCATGTGGCCGATCTAGGAGTTGCTACAAAAAGAGCACACTTAACCAAGTTCCTCACCTTGTGGGAGCCCAATTGTACTCCTATAGAGGAAAGATGGGGCTTGGATACTCTGCATTGATTATCAGACACTAAAAAAAATAACAATTAGGAATAGATACATGATCCCATGGATTGATGACCTTATTGACCAACTCAAAAGGGCTACGTACTTCAACCAGATTGATTTCAAGTCTGCATATCACCAAATTCTAATAGAACTCACAGATGTATGGAAGACCACTCTCAAGTCCAAGTAGGGTCTCATTGAGTGTTTGGTCATGCCCTTCCGGTTGACAAATGCCATCACAACTTTTATGACGCTGATGGATGACATCTTGCGGAATTTCACCAACTTTGTTTTGGTTGTATATCTAGATGATATCCTCATTTTCAACAAGAGTTGGGGAAAGAACTTGCAACATATTTTATAGGTCCTTCAAACCTGGTGGTAGCAAAATTTATGTTCCAACCTGGAGAAATTCTCCTTTGGAATGGACCAAGTCTAATTTATGTGCTATGTAATTGATGAGCAAGGCGTGCATGTGGATCCAGCTAAAATCCAAGTCATTTAGAATTTGTTGGCCCTGAAAACTCTAACAAAGATTTACAACTTCTTGGGCCTTGTTAATTTATATCAAAGATTTGTGTTGGGTTTCTCTCATATCACTTGGCCCTTAAGTTAAGTTACCAAAGGCATAACAAAAGAAAAGTTTCTTTGGTTAGATTCACAAAAGAAAGCATTCATTGAAATGAAACACTGCCTTTTCTTTACACTAGCCTTTATCTTTCCATACCAATAATAGTTATTTGAGACATAGGCCTCTCATTATTCTATTGGTGCAATCCTCACTCATCAAGGGAATCCAGTGGCCTATGACAGTGATACACTCTTTAATATTGTTCAAAGGTATCCTACATATGATAATGAAATGTATTCTATCGTGCGGACCTGTCAGTGGTGGAAACATTATATTTTGGGGATGGAGACAATCATCCACATGGATCACTGACCTCTTCACTTTATGCAGACATAGGGGGAGTAGAAAAACAATCGCCATAAGAAATTATCCACATATCTGCAACATTTCCATTTGAAAATTAAATACAAGAAGGGTAGCACGAATCGCATCACAAACTGCCTCAAATGGCCCCCAATTGTGGCACCGAACATAGTTCTCAACTCTTCTGGGCATGATTCCTCTAGATGGATGCAACTATACAAAAATGATCCAGAATTCACCACCACATACTATATGTTGATGGACAAAAAGCAAGTTCTAGACTTCCACCTCTATGATGCACTATTGTGCTACTTGGGACAACTTTGTGTTCCTTCAAGTAAAAATTCCAATCTAATTTAAGAGGCACATTATAGTCGAGTAACAGGGAACTTTGTTGTGGAGAAGATAGTGGTAGTACTAGAAAAATATTTTTCTTGGCCAAAAATCCAAAAAGATGTTGGAAAATATATCAGATCTTGCACTGCATGTGTCATTACCAAGCCACCATTAACAAGCAAGGCCTATATACCCCTCTGTCTACTCCTATCCAACCTTGGGAATCCATCTCCATGGACTATATGTCTATAATTCCTTCTAAGAGGCATGGTAAGTATTATGTGTTTGTGGTCATTGATATATTTTCTAGGATGGCCATTTTGGCTGCCTCCAAGAAGAGTATCACAGTAGAAGCCACTATGAAGCTCTTCTTCGAATGAGCGTGGGTACATTTTGGGATCGTGTAGACCATTTTATCTTATCAAGGTAGTGGGTTCCTAAGAACATTATGTTTGAGCCTCTAGCCACTATTGGACATCGATCTCAACAATTCAATTGTATTTCACCCCAAAACTGATGGCCAGACAAAGGTCATCAACATGATGATAGTTCACATTATACGCATGTAAAACTCTAAGAACCATGAACATGGGATGAGAGTCTCCCCTATGTGCAACAAAACTACAATAGATCTCTCCATATCTCAACTGGAAACAACCCCTTTTAAGTGGGCCTGGGATTTCAACCATTATATCTCATTGATGTTGCAATTCCTCTTACAGCTACATTGACATAATTTGCACATGTTCAAGTTGAAGTTGATAAATTCGTCAATTTTATTGAATGCATTCAAAAAATCCACCAATAATTTCATGATATCTTGGATAAATACAATAATAAGTACAAACAACATCATGATCAACATTGGGCACCACATAATTTTCAAGTGGGTCACTAAATCGGGTTACATTTGCAGAAGGAATGCCTTTCTAGAGACCATCGGAATATTTGACCACTTTAATATGGTCCTTAAACCATCACCAAGGCTATGCATGATAATCCTTTTGAGCTAAGTATCCCCCCATTTTGTGGCCTTCACCTAGTATTCAATGTGGATAGCCTTTAACCATACTTTCCACCAATGTTGGACACATTAGACATTGTCATGCATCTAACACCAACAAATCTCAAACGAGATTGCATTGAATAGGCCATAAATGATAGGAACATAGACACATAAATTAATAACACTTACCAATAAAGGATCCAACTATATCGGGTTGTCAAATGCAACCAGCTCCTGCACCAAGGCAAGTGGCTCACCAGGGACCAATTTTAGGAGAAGTTTCCCCACCTCATGGAGGCACTTAATGCAATGGGGACCATTTATTCCTAAAATAGGAGGACTATTTGAGGTGTATATTTGTTTCCACCTTCTTATTCCACTTGGACTCTCTGCTCAGTGTCCTATTTGGACAATTTTCTATTTTTGGCAGTTTTCGAGTTCTAAACTTCTAGAGCCTTTTTTAGGCCCTAAATGATGTTTTTTTAGGGAAACATGCAAACATATGTTAAATTTTGTAGTCAAAAGTGTTTTTCTTAGATATATCTTTCTAACAAACTATTGCACATGCTAAACGGATTTCATATTCCAAAGTTACAACCTTAGGAAGTTGAGGTTCCATCTAACGCTATCAGGGCCCATAACTTTTGGCACTTCAACTCCTAGAGTTAGGGTTTTGGTCGTTTAGGATTTATAATTGTTTCTTCATGGTTAACACATCCAAGGCTCATTATAACATAGTTCATAAGGCATATAGTTGTCACACCTCTTCTAAGAGATAAGATACCATTGCCTGAGCTAGTTTCTTTTCATTCTGCATGTAAACAATTTTCAACATTTGCTATTTATTAATTGAAGTTAAATTTCATTGTATCTCTATGTTTCTATTTTAAATATGTATTTCATTTCATTCTTTCATAAATCCATATCACATTGGGATGAGGGAATACTTCTCCTTCACTTTCTGCCATTGATTCTTTAGAGTTGAGATAATATGGTTCATCTATTGGATTCCCTTCTTTTGGTTCTTAAATTACTAGTCTTACATAGAAGATTCCTTCTCCTTCTTCATATTCTTCTTCTACTTTTGTAGATATCTCAATTTATTGTGCAATAATATTTTATCTTGTTAAACGAGAAAGAAAGATAATAGCCTCAGTTGAAGATGTTGGTTTGTTTACCATTGCCTTTGTCAAAGAAGTTGGTTCCTCTCTAGTTTTGATTTCATATATTTGTACCTGAGGATGCCTTCATCTACTTGTAAAAGTGGGAATTTGTGATGTGGATGGTGATGTGATTCTTACTACATGACTTGATCTAGCGGGGGTTGTAGCTGATTCTAGAATTGAAATTATTCCTTTAATGAATCTTCCTCTAGAATCTCTTTCTCTATACATGCATTTTAAAATGAAGTTAAATTATGTAACTAAGAATGAAATCCAATACAACAAATAGGGTTAGGAGGAACCTCACAATGTGATGCACAACTTATTACCTCTTGTCTTACCCTTCTTCCTATCTATAGTTATGTAAATTAAAGGGTGATTTAAATTAAAAGCTAAATCCTATGTATACTTCCTTGGAAACAACACCAAAAATTTCAGTCAATTTAATTATTTCTTTAAATTTTGTTATATTAAATTATCAATTCGAGTTTGCAAAATTATGAAGCATATGACAAAGTATATGAAAGGACCCAGCTTTTAACTCTATTGAAGTAAATTAACATGAAGGAAAATTCTATCATATGAAAGAAAATAAATTGACATGAAAAGGAAATATTACTCATGAAAGCATAAAAATCTGATCTAAGAAAGTCATTAAAGTTAATCTATGAAAGTAGAATTTAATCTAGTAAAGTAAGTTTAATCTACAAAAGCATGGAAATGTAATCTACGAAAGAAAGTAAATTTAATCTAAGAAAGCATGGAAATTCAATATAGGAAAGTGAGTAAATTTAATCTACGGAAGCATGGAAAATTGATCTAGGAAAGCGAGTAGATTTAATCTATGAAAGCATGGAAATTTAATTTAACAAAGAGAGTAAATTTAATCTACTAAAGCATGGAAATTTATCTCTATGAAAGCATACAACATTATTCTATGTAAACTTATAAATATTGAAATAATTTAAATGACCATGGAATGAAATCTAATTTTAAATAACGATTCTACAAATCAAGATTCTCAATGCAAAAATAACAATGATATAAAAGTAATTTTTCTAGAATTTTTAAAGCACTTGTTTGTGGTTTGTAAAGAAGCAGAGCAACAATTGGAAATCAAAACTCATAAATAATTGTTGAATTAAAACTGAGTATTATCGTAAAAAAAAAAGCATCGAAATCTATATTGAAATATGGAAATAAATGAATTTTGTTACAATAATAAAATTGTACCATAGAACAACATCGTATGTCCATAAGGGGACCCTCCAGGTTATTAGAAGAGCCCTAGAAAAATACAGAAACCTACTCTAAATGATCTCAATTACATATGAATGTGCAATGGAGGAAAAATTTCGGTTTTTTTAGATTATATTAAAGAAAATAAGTCATACATCAATTCAAAATGCAAGATCTTTGTCTGTCCCTCACTCTGCACAATGAGATAAATATACAATATTTTTGACAATTACAACCTTTAAAATTAAAATGCTAAAGGTATGAATAAACATGGTGACTAAGTGTTCTACTGCTAATTTTTAGATTTAAATTCCCATCCCTCACTTGTGGCTCAATGAGTGCATATGAACATGTAGCCTATTTATATTTTATTCTTCAACATTGTTTGATCCTACGAAAATATCAAACTTTCTTGATGTCACTTGTTCTTCCATGTAACATTCCTCATATACCTTGTCTTTGTGTTATGCCATGTGCTTGGTTGATTGATACTTTGACTATGCCAATACTGCCACTCAACCACTTCTTTTGTGTACTAGATAGGTGATTCACCATCCTTTCATCTTTTTCCACCTGTCTATATTCTCGGTTTGACCGACTTTCTTTTGAAGATTTGATAATCATTAAATCTGCTATAGTTTTATAGGAGAGCTACAAAAATTGTCAACTTATGCAATTTTCACAAACTAGCTTTATTTATAAATAAAAACACATAAAACTATAGAATAATGGACTCAAAACCTCCGTGTAACCATTTGTAGCTCAGATGGTAAATGTACATATCAAATGTGATAAAGTTGTGTAGAAAGGGAATTTATGAAGGTTCTTATAAGATAAAGATAGTCAAAACTAAAGTAGCATGTTGATAAAAATATATAATATCCTCAGCCCATCACCTTCCAATGTAGTTAGACTATCTTGGTCATGATTGTATCCAAAGGCTTGGTGGTTTATTCCACCCAACCATTGGCCTATGGATGATAAGGAGTGGAATTCTGATGCTTTACCTTGTACTCTTCCACTATGTTTTAAACAAGTATAGAGGTTAATTGTGCTCCTTGGTTAGTGACAATTTATCTAGGGACACAAAATATTACAAAAATTTCCTCAAAGATAAAATTAACCAGTGATTTTCTGAAGCTCTTCATAATGTTTTTGCTTCTACCCACTTGGTCACATAATCAATACATACTAGAATATATATATTTTTCCTTTTGATATAGGGTTGTCAATAATACCTATAAAATAGAGCCCATTCTTCAAATGGATCCATGAGAACTTGTCACTACAAGGAAAATACTTTCTAGAGGAGGTTATAACGGAGGCTTCTAATATTATAAAATTGGCAAAAATTGTTAAAAAAACCTCTGCTACAACATCTATTTGTGGTAGTGGATGTTTTAGCAGAGCTGATAACGAAACTTCATCATAAATAAATAAATAAATTGGGTGGTTGGAGGTTTTAGCGGATGTTTTATTAGCAGTGTGCTTACTGGAGAAATTGCACCAGATTGCTACCAATATAAAATCATTGGTGTTGTAAATTTAAATAAAAGAACAAGGACTGGAAATAGGTGTTTAGAGAACTGGTGTGTTAACTTTATAAAAGCACCAATGCTTTAATAATAAAAATGCATTGGCTCGTAAAATCTATGATATCATGCACCAGGGAATTGAATACAAACAACACTAGTTCCTGAAAAGTATATTGCCCCAATGCTTATGTCTTCTAAAAATTCCCTAGGCAATAATTTTCAAGAAGGGAATCGAGGAAGGAAAACAATCATGTAGCCTTGGTGCTTTTATCTTCTCTAGCACACCAAGTCGTTATGCATAACAATGAACCGGTGTTGATGAGTTGTATAAAAGCATTGTTGTGCTACTAATATAAAAGAACCAATTTTGTTAATTTGAATAATAGCACCGAGGTTGGAAACAATATTTTGGATCACCGGGGAATTGGTTTTATGAAATCATAGGTGATTTAATAATAAAAATTCTCTAGGTTGTAGAATCTATGATACCATGTATCAGGGCATTAAATGAAAACAAAACTAGTGCTTGAAAAGTATAACTCCCCGATGCTTATGTGTTTGCAAAAGCATTAGTGTTGTACTTTCACAAAAGGCATAGGGGTAGGAAAAAAACTATTACAGTACTAGTAATTTTACGTAATCTAACACACCAGTGAATTAATGGTTAACAATGCACTGATGCATTAAAGGTGAATTGTACTAATGTATGAAATGTATATCTTCCTAGTGCATATTGATTTTACTCACACATCAGCCTTTTGCATCTATGAATGCACCAAGATACCATTTACTATTATTATAAACATTGTTGTTGAAAAAATTGTATTCAGAGCAGTGCACATTAATATACGATGTCTCGATATCCATTTTCTCTTTTTTAGAAACATCGACCCATTCCAGTGCAATTATTATGATTTTTAAAATATGTTATCATCGATAAATTGACATATATATTATAACAATATTCATACAAATTAAATCTTTCTTAGTTAATTTGTATATGCTGTTTGGATTAATTTGTTATATCATCAGATTTCACATCTCTTCATTATAGTATTTAATCATCCATATATTTAATTAGTGGTGTAACATTTCACAACGACATTGGAAAACGCAATAGAATAAATTAAAATCTATATATAAATAAGAGGCTCTTTGTCACACAAAATGGGATAGTTATTAGTAACCTGTTATCTTTCAATTGGGACACTAAGTCCATTACATTAAACAAAATATCTAATTTTCACAAACAATTATTTTGAAAAATACAACAACTTGCATTGATATCCAAATAGATCATCATTCTTCATTGGAACTTTTATTAGTGCTCAAGCTACTTCCATGACTTGGTTTATTTGGACAAATGTTTTGTTGATTGCAACGATTGTTTTCGTCTTCCTCAAGTTCCATCTACAAACATACAAATAAAATGTAATAAGTGTATCTACATTGGTGATAATAATGAAAATTGAAATAAATAATATACATCAATGTAAGTCGAAAAGAAATGTACCATAACAAGAATTGAGTCTTGAACTATACATATTCTTTCAAAACCAAATCACAAGCCTTCTTTCAATAACTCTTTTGTTGGCTCAGTTCCATACTTTGTTTCCTGCAAGTTTTATACCCTATAATAAATCATAGATTTAATATAATGTTTTTTTGTTCTATTAATTATAAACTCAGAGAAATAAAACAATATAGATACTTACAAATTCCACAATTAATTTTTGATACGCCAACATATACTCACAACCCATATTTAACCCAATGTCAATCAATTCTATCGATGACTCTTCTTTGTATGTTAACACCTATTTGAAGGCAGTCAAGGATGGTTGTTGTAGAACAATTTAAAATATAAAAAAATAAAAAAAATCTTAAGTTGTTATAAGGAAATATTAATAGTTACTCACAAACTTTGATATGAACCATTTTCTTCCTTGTCGTCTTGTTTTATGTGTTGAATGGGTTCCGTTTTGTTTTCTTTTCTACAAGAAAATACTTGAAAATTAATATTTTTTGTTAAATTATTTGTTTATATGTACCTAATAGAAAAAATCAAGGATTACATACATTTGAAGCACATTTTTTTGAGATGGCTCCTCCTGTGATGTAATTATGTCCATGTCCATTTCTTTGACCATCTCCTTGTACATTTTTTTATGTTCCTAGTGGCATGTTTAAAATATCAGCGTGTTGATCGTTTGGTATTTTCATAATCTTCTTGAAAAAGTAATAAACTATTTTTATATTGATATATGAAAACTAAATATAACAAAATTGATATTAATAAATGAATTATTTGTAGTAATATACACATGTAATTCTAGAAAAGTATTTTAATTAGGAATATTACTTTTTGAATGATTATTTTTTGTTATTGTATGTTTTTTCTATTCCAAGTTCGACGGGTCTCATTGACATTGCTACAAAAACGCTTCTTATAGTTTAAATATAACTTGGTTCTTGCAATCATTGGATTGATTTCCGTATTGTAAGTAGAAAGTACTTCTATACATTCATTCCACTATATTCCTCATAGTTTTTTTAAAGTATATCCCCCTTTCATTAACCTACAACACCGATCAAGAAGATCTAAGTACCAATTCATCATCATTTAAATGTTCTATAATTTTTGTTTTCTTATAAAGACATTTTTTTCCTTTGTAGTTGGTCCCTGAAAAACATTAAACATATGTGAATTAATAGATTGTTTGAAACATGTTATCTATTTTTCTTAAGTATATTATTAATGAAAATTCAAAAAAAAAAACTCATATTGAATAGTATTTTTTCATTCACCCGATTCATCCTTTTGCATATTCATCTAAAATTATCCTTTAGGATGCATCCACATGAGTTATAATAGTTCATAGTATACATTTACTACTTAAAGTTGCCTTATTCTTAAAAAATAGTTTGAAAACTATATTGAAATTTAGATTGTGGTATGGTTGTCGAAATTCATTTTAGGTATGTACACAAAACTTTATTCCTGATTTTGCTCAAATGCATGGAGAAAATCTCACAATATTAAACGGCCAACTCTTCACATTCCATCTTGTTCCATATTTCTCAAAGTCATTCACAAAGTTCTCCCTTTCCATCTCCAATAAGTTTAGCTTTTATTTATATTTCGATTATCTAATTGATTTTTTTTTATCCATGTTAATTTGAATAAAAAAGTATCCAAAATTGTAGGATCCTAATTCAGAATTGAGTTCAGATGCAAAAGATATTCCACTAGTCAAAAATGTCGAAAGCTCTTATCAAGAAAAGCATACCGCAAGTAGTTGGTATATGAAAATGGACAATTGTTTTACCCTGACAATTGTAACATTCCATCTTCTATCCATAATAATGGGTCAACCATGGTAATAATTGTTTGGTATAATGTAATTTCAAAATACTAATTTCATTGTGATTACTAATATCAATGATGTACTAATGTTCAATATTTTTTGAAATTAGGATTCTAGTGATGATGAGCGACCCACCTACAATCTTCTGGTGCACCCTACTACAATTTCAAATCGATAGAAGGTTGCCTTAAGAGAAAAATGCAGAGATGAAGCATATCAAGAATGGTTGAATCAACCACCTATTCAATTCCCACTATGTCTAGATTCACCAATTAGGAATGACTACAACAATAGTAGTTATTCATCACAAGTTAGCAATGGAAGAAATAAAATACAGGTTGGTATGGATGATTACTTATGGGGTACGAATACCATGGAGACAATGTTGTTAGATGCATTCCAAAACGATGAGCTAGGGGATGATGTTCATGTCATTGATACCTTTTTTAAAAGCATGATATCTGCTTCCATCACCCCTCTCTTTGAACCTGACAATCAGTTAAGTTGTACCCAGATAGGGACAATGATATTACTATACAACTTGAAAGAAAAATTTGGCATGTTGAATGCATGTTACTCGGTAATATTAAGGTAATTTACCATGATAAAGTCCCTTATATTCTTAGAAATCTTGTCACACAATCAACATTAAAAATGGTCGATTTTATGAATGTTAAATATTGACATTATAAATTTATACTTCCCACCAACTGCAATTTATTCAAAGATAAGTTTATTCCAATTAATAATGTCTTTCCTGGTAGTTGCGAAGAGACAAAGAAGTTGTTGAAAATGTTGGGTGTTGAGTTCATATCATATCATTCATGTTTGAATGATTGTATTTTATATAGGAAAATATGAAAACAAAGAGATATGTCTTAAATGTGGGCATGCCAGGTACCATAAATAAATAAAAAAGGGTAAATCTCATGGTCCTCCTCAAAAGGTATTGAGGCACATGCCTATAATCCCAAGTATTCAAAGGCTCTTTTGTTGCAAATAATTAACTATGTTGCACGGATGGCATACCTCACACAGAAGTGATTTGGGAATTGTGTGAATCCCAACAGATTCAATAGCCATGAAGCATATAGAGGATACATGACTTGAAAAATTCAAGGATGAAGTACGAAGTCTACAACTCAACATACCCATGGATTTCGTTAACCAATATTTCTCCAAAACACCAACTATTATGTTTGGCCTGTAGTAGTGATCAATAATAATGTCCCCCCATGGTTATCTACGAAGAATGAACATTTTATGTTGGCTCTCATAGTCCTTGGTAGAAGGAAGGTTAAGAATATGGATGTCTACTTACAACCATTGGTAGATGAACTGAAGGAATTATGGGAAGGGATATATGTATATGATATATCAATACCAGTCACAACAGAGAGGATTTTTATGTTGTATGGAATATGTTCTTACACCACACATCATCATCTATGCTTAGGAGTTTTCTATGGTAAATTACATGTTTATTGATATTTTTATAGACATAAAAATATTGTTTCTCATATTAATTAATTCATTGCAATTATCCTGATCTTCATGATCACTAACGTGCCCTGTATACAATAATTTTGCAGGTCCCTTAACAAAATGGTATCATGGATGTATATCTTGTGGACCCTCTTTGAAGGCTAGGTGGTCCAACCACCTACGAAATCTAGTGTATGACTGCTCTAGGGTATTCCTCCCAAAAGAACACCCTTATAGAAGAGAAAAATCTGCTTTTAATGGTAAACCTGAGAGAACCCAAAGGCCCGCAATAATGACACGAACTGAATGGATTGGAGAATATCAGAGAGAGAAGGAGAAGGATATTATAGAAATGTTCGATTGAAATGGGGAGCATATGTTTGATGATCCATAATTCTTCAACAACTATGATGAGAAACTTTCCATTGGGATGAAAATGATCTATGTCTTTTATGAACTCCCATATTGGGAGAATCTTAAGATTGCCCACTTACTATATCCCATGCATATATTTAAAAATATTTCATCTTCTTTATGGAGGCACATAACATCGAAACAAAGTGATAAATTGGCTGTTAGGAGAGATATTATTTCTTCAAAAAATAAAAATAAATGTTGGCCAAGATAAGAAAGTAGAGAGGTTGGTCCATATTGGTCTTTCAAAGAAGGTGATGTCCCATGGATTTTTAAAAATATAATATTTCTTTGGAAAAGGAAGTTATAATGGGTGTGACGGTGTCTTATTTATATGGGCCTTCACTGTGGCACTACTTCACTATGGAAGACCATTTGTCGAGGTTGAAATCACATGACCATTTGAACCTTCTAAGAGTAAGTATGTAAGAAACATGATTTTATTATTTATTATTATTATTATGCCATAGGATAAAATATAATTCATTTTTTTATGTGTTTAATTTTCAGTTTCATTATCATATGCTTGTGCATGGGTGTGTGAACCATGACTTCCCCCATGGAGATGGATTCCCAAGGCTATCTAGGAGTAGGAAAAGGAGTGTACAGACATTGCTTCTTAATGGTTGCCTTGGGTTGGTGGTGGCATAGGAATTGCATGACCTGATATGTTTTCCAACAATCTGTTGGAGTTTGGGCCAATAAAAATTCTTATGTATTATGACCACCTCTTTCTCCACACCAAAGTGTCCTGTGACCCGATTGTAGTGTGCCTCCCAATTCAACTTGGAGCACTCACTTGAAGGAACACAAAGGTAGCCCAAGTAGCATAATAATTCATCATGGAGGTGGAAATTTTGAACTTTCTTGCAATCCACTAGCATATGTTATGTGGTGGTGAATTCTAGATCATTTTTGTACAGTTGCGGCCATCCAGATGTCTCGTGGCCACAAGAGTTGAGAACAATAGTCATTGTTGCAAATAGGGGCCGACTAAGGAAATCTACAACATGATCGGTTCTTCCATTTTTGTATTTAATGTTCAAGTGGAATTGTTGCAGATATGTAGATCCCTTCTAATGGAAATCGGTATGCAACTTCCCTTGTGTTTGTATAAAATGAAGAGGTCAGTTATCGGTGTGGATGACTGTCTCCTTCCCCACAATGTAATGTTCCCATTACCAATAAGCTTGCACAATAGAATAAATCTCTTTTTCATAGATGGGGTACTTTCAAATTGTATTGGGGAGTGTCTCACTATGATAGAACATTGGATTCCCATGATGGGTCATGAGGACTGCACCAATAATATAGTCGGAGGTGTTGGTTTCAATTTCAAATGGTTCTTGTAGGTTCAGAAATCCAAGTACAGGGAAAGAGTAGAGGTGTTGCTTCAACTCAACAAACACCTTCTATTGGGATTGAGACCATGAAAACTTTGCTTTCACTCCACCCTTGGTAAATTGAATGAAAGGCCATGTGATATGGGAGAATCCCAACATGAAAATCTAATAAAAATTTGCAAGGCCCAAAAATATGTCAAGCTCTGTTAGAGTGATCAGGGATGGCCAATCTTGAATGACTTGGATCTTAGCCAGATCCACGTGCACACCTTTCTCATCTATGATGTAACCCAGATATTGGACTTGGTTCATGCCAAAGGTGAATTCCCACAAGTTGGCACACAATTTATGTTGTTGCAGGTTTTGAAAGACTTGCTGAATGTTTTCTAAGAGCCCTCACCAAATCTCACTAAAGATGAGGATGTCATCCAAATAAACAACCATTAACAAGTCGGTGAAGGGTCGCAATATATCATCCATTAGCCTCATAAAAGTAGTAAGGGCATTTGTCCACCGGAAGGGCATGACCAACCATTCAAGAAAGGTCTTCCTTGTATTTGATGGCAATCTTCCATAAATCTGTGGGCTCTATCAGAACCTGGTGCTAGTCAGACTTTAGATTGTTCCTCCTAAAATACTTGGCCCCCTTGAGTTATCCCATAAGGTCATCAATCTATGGGATTGCATACCTGTTCCTAACAGTGATTTTGTTTAGTGCACGATAATGAATGAAGAGCCTTTAGTTCCCATCTTTCTTCTATAAAAGTACAATCGGGACTCCCACATGATGACGAACTTGGTTGAATGTGCCATTTTTGCAGCAACTCCTGGATGTGTTGCTTGTTTTCTTCATTTTCCAGAATGGAGTGATGGTGTATCGACTCAGAGGTTCTTTCAGGTTTAGATCAATCGAATGATTGACCTAACAGTGCAAGGGTACCCCTGAGGGTGAGTAGAATATGTCCATGTATTCTTCCACGACCTCATCCACCTACTTTTGATGTGTGGAGGAACCCTTCTCGGGGTCCATGGATGTGGCCACAATCTTCCTCTTAATTTGAGATCGAATCAGAAAGAAAATATATTTCCCAGTTTGGGAGATGATCTTACTTCATTTCTTAGTAGAGATCAAAGAGATGGCAGTAGGCAGGGCTACCTCCAGTATCTTGTATAACTTATTGCCAAAATTAATAATAATAGTGTGAGGCCTAGAATCATACATGACATGATGCTTCCACATGTATGGTTGGCCTAATAACACATCACAAACTTCAAGAGGAGAAAAAACACCTAATACCTCATATGTGAAGGGCTTGATGTAGTAGGGAAGGCGACACTACTAGTTGATGCAGAGATCTTGTCCTTGGTGAAGCCACCCAATGGCATACATCTACAGGTGTGGTTCGGTTGATAGGGCCAACTGTTTCACGACATTTGCTAAAGTATTTTTGCTCTCGCTATCGACAATGAACTACAGCGGAGAAGCCTTCAACCACATCTATGAGTAGAAGAAACGCTCCCCCTCATTTGGATCTCTAGGCTCAATCTTCTAGACCTTGGTGGTGGAAATGGTGGCACTAGGTTATACATCAATAATCTCCTTCCTCTTATCATTCCCCTTGTCGAGTTCTGGATTGGAATCAGAACATGGATTGAAATTTGAAGCTTTTAGCTTGGCCACCAATGACTGCTTGGCGTGACACTCATTTTTATTGTGAGTGGGGATCTTGTGGAACTCACACAACTTTCCTGTGTACTTCATCTTAGTGGTGCCTTTTTTTTTTACAGATTTGATGGGTTGTCCTGGATCACTCCACCTTGGATTTATCCTTTGTTTTTCAGTTTGGGGGCACTCTTGCCCTACTTTCGATTCACAGATCCAAATTCATGCTTATTTTGTTTAAATTTCTATTCAATCTTGGCAGGATATCGATATGTTGCACCAAGTGAGAAGATGTCGAGGAACTCATTTGTTCATGAATGTATTTGTGTAGAGAACAATTGTACTTGAGCACAAGATGTCACTCAGAGTCTTTTAGACCCATCCTTGTGCACAGAGTATGAAAAATATTTGTGAGTTCATGTAGATCTTGGATTATTTGCTGCCATAGTGTGGTCCACTGTATGTACTTGTCCTCATAACTCCCTATGAGGTAATGTTATTTCTTGACAGTGTCTTGAAAATAGTTCCAAGCTGGGGTGGCTTTAAAGGGAGATGGTTTCTCAACTATTTTCTCACAATAAGTCTCCCACTAGTCCTTGACATGGCAGACAACCTTAAGAAGTAAAAAAGTAATCTTCTCCCTATCAGAGAAACCATGGACCGAAAAATAACCTTCTACAAAATTCAACCATTTATCTACAACATTTGCATCTATTTGACCTTCGAATATAGGGATATCAAAGTTCACTTGTACCTTGAAGGGGGTAGCACCTCCGAAGTGATTGTTGGATGAAGATGTGTTTTCAATTGGCATTCGGCGAACGATCTAGGAAAATTTGTCCATAATCTCGTTCCTTTGCCGCTTAAGAGTTTCTTCAAGCAATAGTTTGATAGTGTCTATTATTCCCTCATCCTTCTTTTCTTCTACCATGGGAGGTTATCAGTATCGGTGAGGATAGCCTTGCAAAGGCTCAACCAGTTCAAGTTCCAACTCATTATACCTTGACCTCATTGGGGACATGCACAGAAAAATAAAGAAAGAGCAGATTGCTTTGATACCATTGATCCAGATTTATGAAGGAACTAAATGAAATATAGGTATACATTGAAACACAAAGATATAATGAAAATAAAACTTCAATTCATTAATAACAAAATATTGAAAAATATTTACATGCAGATTGGAAATAGATTAGCTCAAGTGATGGTATCTTATCTCTGAGAAGAGATGTGGCAACTACATTCCTTATGAACTATGTTACAATGATGCTCAGAGGCCTTTTTATCATTAAGAAACAATGGGAAATGTTCAATATAAAAAGACCTAACCCTAGGAGATGAAGCGTTGAAAGCTTGTGGGCCCCATTGGGGTTAGTTGGATTGTCAACTTCTCGGGACCATAAATTTGGAATATGTGATGAGACTCATCAACGGCTAAATTATATGGACCTTAATACACCTCAAACTTACTAAAATCAACTTTTCTCATCATTATTTACATGTTTTAATTATGTTTTTCTTAATGAGGAGAGTAAATATGAAATGTCATGTCTAGTGGTCTAATGTGCATTGATTGCAGGTTTTGGAGAAAGTTTTGGCTAATTAAAGTGTAGGAACTCAAATGGAGACAAGAAATAAGGATTCTAGGAGACATGATCTCCCTCCTTAACTCCTCACTCACTTGAAAATTCCTCAATCAAATCTCATGAGCTCAGAGTTGCAACTAATTGAGTCATGAAGTTCATTAGCAGCCAAGCCAGTGATAGTTGAAACTAGTTGTTCTCATGATTGGAGCCAGGCCTCCCTAAATTAAGGAAGTTGTTAGTAAATTTAGTAGTATAAATCAAGAGGCCTAGGGCCTCATTAGAATTCATATTTTTTTTTTCAATATAACTAAGAAGTTTTCGAGTTGAAGCATTGTAACCAAGCACTGTTATGTATTTCTGATTTCTTTAATGAAAATGAGTAGCATTCCCTTGATCTAGCACTGAGTTGACTCAAAGAGCTGAAGCTCTTGGGTTAGGTCCCAACCCTAGCAGTAGAGGTTCCTCTTATTGTATATGTATTCTTAGGTTATCACATAATTAGTTGTTAAACTAATTTTGGTATTGTTAATTTGCAAGTATTGGTAGATTTGATTAGCTTGTGTCCATTTGTGAATAGTTCTGATAGTAGCATTGTTGTGATAAGAATATATTCCAAAAAGGCTTACAAAAAGTGGGTTTCACCTCATTTCTCCCCTTTAAGGGATCATGGTTTGAGGAACACTTCTCATGCAGCCCAAAAAGATAGAATTCTTGTTTTTTGTGTAATTCAATGTTTTGTTGCTAATTAGGTCATTATCTTGTAGTTTCGTAGATAAGTTGCAATTGGTATTTTCTGATATCTTAAGTGTTGCACTGATCTCATCTCGCTTTCATATTGGTTCCAAGCATTTCCATGCATGAGCTTAGCAATTAAGTGTTGATAACTCTATTTTCTTTTACTTGAATACACCTTTCTTGTTTTTGATGAGTTTATATATGAATTCCGAGCATGATGTTTGTTGTTGCAGGAGGTTCTAAATTATAGGGAGACCTCATCTCATCAGCCTCAACCAAGCCATATGCACCCATGGTTTCCAAAAGTCACTAAGGTCTCAATTCGTATTCTTGCCTTATGAGGAAAAATTGCCATCTTCATTGAGAAAATCCGACCATATTAAAGATTTGACTTGAATTCTAAGTGCCTATCACTCCCATGCCTTATTCCCTCCTTATTCACCTTTTCCAAGCTCCAGCTCACCTTCTAGACCACTCCCTAATCTTTCAGCCTATTCTTGTAGTAAAACATGGGATCTTGTAGGTGAACTAGTACTTCCTGTAGACATCCTGTAGGAAAATCTATAGATTTTGTTTTGAGCTCGAATTGAGAGAAATCATCACTGAAAGCTTGGATTAGGTCCCTACTTTCCCTCCAAGTCATGTGAACCATTATACTCCTTTCCTTCACACCCGTCTCTCCTTCCAAAGAACAAAGCAAGATTAGAATTTACATTTTTCAATAAAAAAGATAAAAATAAAAAGAGTTCTTTTACATTTGTTCTTGCACACAGTAGTTGGCACTCTTTAGATCATATTTCATGCTTAGACTAGTTAAAACCTCACATGTTTTAAAATAGGGTCCTTTTGCATGCAAAGTAGGTTAGCAAGTAGATCAATTAATTCATGTTTTTTTGCAAGCATTTCTTTCAGTCTTTCCTTCATGCAATAGACAACATTTCTTTTCTTCCAATTATGGTAAATCTCCCTCCTCCAAATTGGTAGTCAGACTTATTCTAGTCAATAGAATGATGGTTTGAGAAACCCTAACAATCCATCACCCCAGCTCAATAGTGACAAAGAGTAGACCAATTACATCTATTTGTGTATACAACATTGTCACCTCCAAGTTTGTACAAACCCTAAATTGATGAAGTAAAGTCAATAGCCCAGGAGTTGTAGCATCCTTGTTGCAATACTGGTGTTCATCACTTTTTGGCGTCGTTTCCAGGGAGGTGTTTGAGTATATGTGATTTATGCTTTCTTTCTTCCTTTTTATTATCTATTTCATTCTGTAATTAGTTCTAGCTAGTAAATAGTTTCAATTTAGTTTTGTTTTCTTTCAATTCTGTAAGTAGTTTAAAACTCAAAAAGAGAAAACACTCTATTCATGCCTTGTAGGAATAGGGATAACTTAAGAAAATTTCTACCAAATACCCCCACCACTTCAAACAACCAACCTTCCCTCTTCTTCGGTGGTTGTGAGTTAGAGGACCCCTTAGGTGAACAACCAAAAATTTTTGAAGAGCCTATAGAGGAAGAAGAAGAAACCATTCCAACTGACACAATGGCTGAAAATAGAAATGAAAGGGGAGATAGGAAAAGAATTGAGGGTGATTTTCCCATGAGAGAAACTAATTAGGATGCCAAGATGAAAAACTTAAACCCCTCTTCTCTTCCTCACTTCCATGCCCTGACCTCAAAAGATCCAGATACTATTTTGTTTGAATTTGTTGCATATGTAGAACTTATGATTACACCTCTGATGATCAAAAGTTGAAATTATTCCCATCCACTCTCAAGGATGTATCCCTCCTCTGGTTCATGGGATTACCTAGGGATAGTATCACCACTTGGGCTCAGATGCAACAAGCTTTGAACAACAAGTATAGGGACTACTGCAGGTCCAAATATACCAAAGAGGAAATTTTTAGAATGACCTTGGGATATGATGAGTCCTTAGAAGATTATGAGGAAAGAATCCAGCTCAGCTATAAAATGGCCAGGTGCACACTTGATCTTGATCCACTTAAGTTAGTCCTTCTCAGGGGCATCAGGGAAGACCTTCTAGAAACCCTCAACCTGTTGTCAGGAGAGGAAATCTACCAAATACCCTATGGTGATATCAAGATAGTTTTCAGGAATCATTCTAGGGCAGCTAGAAAGAATGGTAGGGCTAGCTAAGTAGGGGCAAGTTCATCCTCTTCCAACACATCCATAAAAAGTGAAATTGGGAACATGTTGGAAGAATTTTAAGAGTGAAATGCAGCAATCCCTTGCTCTGCAACTAGACACTATGCAAATCAAATGGAAGCAGGAGGAAGTAGAGAGAGCATTAGCCATCTTTTGCCCTAGATGCACAAGGAGGCACCCTAGGAATGAATGTCCATTGAACCTTATAGAAATATGTTGGGTTTGTGAGGAAAGCCACTATATGGACAAGTGCCCTCCTCTGTCTGGATTAAAAGTTGTGTATCAGGGAACCAAAGGGGTGACTGAACAACTCTGCTACATTAATAAAAGGAGGCTCCATGGACCTCCACCATACCAGCAAGGCATGCAAGGGTCATCCTCTTCATATTACAACCCTAATCAAAACACATCCATTCCCCCTTGGTGCCCCCCAGCTCATCATTCCAAGTCTACACCTTCTCCGTGGTCTTTTGCACCTCAATACCGTTCCTAATTAGCCAACCAACAATTTCATCCATATAATCCTCCACAAAGTCATTGGAATGCACCACCCCAGGGGTGGGGGGCCCAATAAAAACAAGCTCTAGATTTATTGCCTTCACCTCCATATCAACCATAGCTCCTACACCCTACTCCTCCTAAATAACCTCAGATGCATGCACAACCAAACCCGAAATAGAACAATAGACATGCATAATAGGTTTACAGTGGAGAAGCATCCTACTCTACCTATGCTATGGAAATTCATGAAATAAGCCTTAGATCTGGGAGAGTGCTCTCGGGTAATCAACCTCCATCTCCACCTAGAGAGAGTGAGGAGGAAAGAGAGGAAAGTGTGCCTAGAATGAATCCACCCCCCTTTCCTAAAAGGTTAATCCATCTTGTCTAGCACACCCTAGAAGAAACTGAACTTTTGGATGAGTTGAAAAATCTATGTGTTTAAATCCTGCTTCTCCAAGCTATCAAAGATGACCCCATTTACAACAAATTGATCAAAGAGAAGTGTTTCAAACATCCAGGAAGGAGGAAAAGAGACACCCCTACCATTAATGTCATTGGATAGTTGTCTGAATTAATGTTGGGGCAGGTAATTTAGCCAAAGTACATAGATCCTAGGAGCCCTCTAGTAGATATACACATCGATGGCACCATTGTCCCCCATATCTTGATTGATCTTGGGGCTTCCATCAATGTAATTACTAAGGACAATATGCTCAAACTAAATCTCTAGGGATCATTAAGGAAGACCACGACAATATTGCAGCTTGTAGACCGACCATAGTAGCCCTTGAGGGGATTTTTGATGATGTGATGGTCTCCATTGATTCCTAGGAATACCCTACAGACTTCTTTGTTCTCCATCCTAAGACCAAATTCAATGGTTATCCTCTCATCCTTGGGAAGCCTTGGTTAGCCACTGTGGATGCCTACATAAGCTATAGGGCTAGAAATATGACTATAAAAAATGGGCATCTATCCAAGAAGTTGGTCCTGTACCCTCCCACTCAGCCATCTCTAAAACATGACTTACCTTTATGGCTAGAAGAGAAGGAAGAATATGAATTCTACTCCTCCCAAATCTATACCCTAGGAACTACCATAGGAGGAGGACAACCTGATGAAGATGATTTGATTGAACACATCCTCCAAAATAAAACTCCCAACACCATGTCGCCAGAGGAAGTAGTGAAGGAAACCAAGGACAACCATCAGATTGATTTATGCTTACCTAACTCAAACCCTACTCGTGTCAACACAATATAATTCAGCCCTAAAAGAGCATTGAAAATCAACCCCTCTCTCTTTGTACACCAAGAAGAAGAGTTATGTAACAAGCTAAGAGAGAATTTGGATGCCTTTGCTTGGAATTACAAAGAAATGAAGGGAGTGCACCCCTCATTGTTTAATCATCGCATTTACATCAAGGAAGGTTGAAAATCAGTCCGAAAACCCCAAAGAAGAATGAATCCATCTCTCAAGGATACGTTCAAATAAGAGCTACAGAAGCTGCTAGATGCAAGATTCATTTACCCTATCTTAGACAGTAAGTGGGTGTCTCCTTTTGTGTTGGTTCCAAATAGAAATGGAAAGTGGAGATTTGTGTCGATTACTAAGAGATAAACAAAGCCACAAATAAGGACCATTTTCCTCTTCCTTTCATTGTCCAAGTGTTAGATCGTCTAGCAGGAAAGAAGTTCTTCTCTTTCCTGGATGGATTTAGTGGGTACAATCAAATCCAAATCAGCCTAGAGGACCAAGATAAAACCCCCTTCACCTATCCTTGGGTTACTTTTGCTTATAGGGTCCTTCCTTTTGGTTTGTGCAATGCCCTTGCCACTTTCTAGAGAGCAGTCCTGAGTATCTTTGTAGAGCTAGTCCATGATGCAATAGAAATTTATATGGATGATTTCACACCCTATGGGTGTGATTTCTGGGAGGCTCTCTCTAACCTGGGAAAGGTATTGAACAAATGCATTAAAATGAACTTATCCCTTAGTCCCAAAAAATGTGAATTTCTAATGACCGCAGGGATTGTTCTAGGTCACTCAATATCCCAGGAAGGACTACAAGTAGACCCAAACAAGATAACCATCATCAAAAGGGTCCCAGCTCCACAGAAGCAGATGGATGTCAGAAGTTTCTTAGGGTTATCTGAATACTATAGGAGATTTATAAAACATTTTAGCAAGTTAGTTTCTCCCTTATTTGGGTTATTGGCCAAAGACTCTAAATTTCTATGGTAAAAAATCTTCTAAGAAGTCGTGGACACCCTAAAGGACAAGTTGACTACTGCACCTATTCTTCAAGGCCCAAATTGGGCTCTTCATTTTCATATTCATTCCGATGCCTCTCACAAACATATAGGAGCCTCTCTAGGCCAAATAGATGATAAGATACCTTATGCCATTTACTTAATCAGTAAGAATCTATCAAAAGCTGAGTTAAACTACACAGTAACTAAAAAAGAGCTCATAGTTGTTGTACATTCATTGAATAAATTTAGGCATTACATTACTGGTTACCAGACATTTGTACATACTAACCATGCTACAATTAAATACTTTGATTATTAGATGGTTACTTTTATTACAACAATTTGATTCAACTATTACTGATAAGCCTGGAAAGGAGAATGTAGTTGCAAATTTTTTATCCATATTGACTTTGCCTGTAGGGGAGGAAGGAATGGTTGATGATCAATTACTAGATGAACATTTATTCATCATTTTAATTCTCTCTCCATGGTTTTCTGACATAGAAAACTACTTGGTATCTACATAGTTCCCTCAAAATTTGTCCTCCAACGAAAAAAGAAGAATCATAAGAAAAAGTGCCCCATTCACTTGGATTGGGCGCAATCTCTTCAAGCTATGTCCAGATCAAATTCTGAGAAGATGTGTTAGGAAGGAGTAAGTATTTGACATCCTTTTGTCCTATCATGATGGACCTTGTGGAGGTCACTTTGCAGCCAAAAGAACAACATTCAAGGTACTACAAGTTGGATATTACTGACCCACTCTTCACCAAGATGTAAAAAGGTATACCAGCTAGTGTGATCAGTGCGAAAGGATGGGGAAGCCTACCCCCAGGGAGTAAATCCCCCTACAACCTCAAGTGACTTTTGAGCCATTTGACAAGTGGGGCATGGATTTCATCAAGCCCATTGACCCTCTATCTAGACAAAAAAAATACATCATTGTGTGCACCGACTACTTAACAAAATGGGCTGAAGCCAAAGCTATCAAGGTAACAACAAAAGAAAAGGTGGCTAAATTATTGAGGGAAAATGTATTATATAAGTTTGGATACCCTCGAGAGTTGCTCATTAATCAAGGCAGTCAATTTACATCTCACATGATTGAAAATCTATTAAGCCAGCATAAGGTCAAGCACAGAAAATCCACCCCTTACTACCCATAGGCTAATGGGCAAGTGGAAGTAACCAACCGAGAATTGGAAGGTATTTAGACCAAGGTGATTAGCATCAGTAGAAAGGATTGGGAAGATATACTAGTGGAGGCCAACTGGGCTGACAATACTACCTGGAATACCACCACTCGCTTCACTCCTTATGAGCTGGCCTATCGGAAGAAAGCCCTGTTGTCCATTGAATTTGAATACAACACCTTAAGGATGACAGCACAACTGGATCTAGATATCACAAGGGAACAATAGGAAATATTTCTCCAATTGAATGGTTTAGATGAATTTAGGATGTAGGCCCTCCTGCACACAGAAGCGACTAAAGTACAAATGAAAACATGGCATGAAAGAAATATTAAGGACAAATTATTTCAAGAAGTAGACTGAGCCTTGTAGTATGACTCCTGGTACAAAGATTTCAAAGAAAAGTTAATGACCAGATGGTTGGGACCAAAAAGTGCCATGACAATGGCGTTGTTCAGATAAGAACCATCGATGCAGAAGGTATCCTTTTGATTGTCAATGGGTACAAGTTAAAGGTCTACAAGAAGCCCTTATCAAAGCAGGAATTCATCAGTAGCATCAAAAAGGAAGTGATGGTGATTGGAGAAGTCTGATCTTCCACCTCACCAAGTTCTTAGAAAAAAAATAAAAATAAATAAAAATAAAGGGACCTAGGTGAAAACCTCCATGAGGCACTTGAGTCCAAAATTTGGGTTGAAAAACTCTTAAGGTAGCCCAAGAGTATTAAAAAACAAAAGAGAGAAAAAAAAAGAACTCTAGGTGAAAATCTCTTTTGAGGCACCTAGGGCAAGCAACAAGGATGAAAACCTCCTTTGAGGAAACCTAGTTGTATTTTCAAACAAAAAAAAAGAGAGAAAAAAACAAGAAAAGAGAAAAACATACAAAAGAATAACAATTTTGTTTTTGTAGGTTTGTAAGAGGACGGTGTGCATAGCAAACAGAGGACAACAGACCCTACCACAAGTCGTGTTTTCCTTTATCCATCTCATCTCCTCTATACTCTTGATGTTCTTCCATCCATACTCCACTCCAGATGCCAATTCTAAACAACTCTGTGTTTTCTACATGATTCCCTGTAATACTACATGAGTTTCTTGTAGGATTTATAGGAGGCCTTGAAAAAGTTTAAGAAAGGAATTTTAGTGGAAAAATGGGGAAAAAATCCTATTTTGGGTTGTAAAAAAAAATTCATTGACCTCACCATACCTCAGCCAACACCCTCCATGACCATGTCAGTGCTGCATCCATCAGAGAAATTAAGTCAAAAAAATAAAAATGAAAAAGAGAAAAAAAACATCAAAAAGATACATGCCACAATAACATACCTCATCTTTCACTCATTACCACATCCTCCACTCATTCCAATGCCCACTCAACTTCAGAAGTAGAGAAGAGATGCAAAAGTTCAAGAAAAAAGCAGCTACAGCACATCTAGTAGACATCTTCTAGGAATTCCTGTAGCAGTCTATTTCACAAAAAAGACCACAACAACTCAAATCCACCTTCAACACAAGGATCACAGTGATGAGGAATCTCCTCCAAAGCTCAGCAAAAACAAAAGATAGCACCTGTACATCATCAATAGAGAAACGCATCAGCAAAATAAGAAGAAAAAAACACACTCGAAGAATATGCAACAAAGTCAAAGAATAATGAATTAGCACCATTCTCCAACATGCATCAACAAAGTAAAGGACCAACAAGTATGACATCTCACCAATACTCCCTAATAGGTATGAATATGATTAAATTGTAGGGATGAGTAAGGAAATTTATTTTATAAGCGAAGGTGGCCAGTTAACTTGGCCACCCTCGGTCAAATAATGAGAAGAAAAAGGGTTAGTCAACTCCACTCGTGGCAAGGTCACATCAAAACAAGGGGAATAAATCAAAAAGTGGTTAATTTACAAAGAATGAAAGTGGGAGATGATTATGAGGAAAGGTGATGTGATAAACAAGTAGTGGGACCAATGATCCAAAAGTAGGTATTTGTACTTGGCCAGCCAACACATCACCCAACGAAATCATCCACAAATAGAAATGATCACCAACTCCCATGCAAAGTGTTATTATTTCAAAAATATGAAGGTAGAGGAAACTTCGAGTCATTGAAAAAAGTTTCTCTTGGCATCCCTACAGTGGAAACCTACAGGAAATAGTTAACATCTACAACAAACTAGAGCACCTACATGAAACTACAGGAATGCAACAAGATACAAAGAGAATTACCACACATAGTTGCAAGAGAACACCGAGGAGCATCGACTTAAGAGTTCTCATCACCATAGCGTAGGAAAGGGAGGTAGGTACCATACCTTCTGTGTTTTTTTATCTAAAATGAATAAATCCTCCTTTCTTCTGAGTATTTTCTATATGAATAAAGGTAGAGATAATTATGTGAAGGTTAGTGAAGGATAAAGTTTGAAACCTCTTCACTTACTAGAGTTCTTAGCCTATAGCCACACAAACCTTCCTCAAAAAAGAATTACCAAAAAATATGACAGGAGGTTTCAATAAAAGATAGATGACCAACACATCTAGAATACACCAGCATCCTACTCTGGTAGAAATATTTACAAGGCATCAGTGGATAGGATTCTTTGAGCTACTAAGAGGATATGATGATGATGTGGCTAGATAATTCTCGATGCCACTCATACCTCTCATTGGAGCCAGTGCCACTACAGTAGTGAAGGGTTTGTCAGTAGAAATTACCCCTAAGAGTATTTGCAGGATAACTACACTCCCCCTAGGATTGTAATGGAGAAAAGAGGATAAAACCAACAACACTCTTGCAAATTTTTTTTTTTCTTGGAGGGATAAGAACCAATTGAAGATAAAAATGAGGTTATAAGGGAAAGCATTCCATATCCCTGGAATGAGGTGAGTTACCACATCATCAAGTATATTTCCTATGAAAGTAGATGCAGTTTAGTGTATGGATACCACTTTAGACTCCTCCATGAGCTAATATTTGGAGAAGAGACACCTCCTCATAACATACTTAGTATACCATATTTTCTGTTACAATCAATGGTAGACATGAGCATCATAGTACAAGAGGGAAAAAATCAGCAGCTAGCACATCATGGACTGATCAAACTCATCCTCGAAGATGCTCTAGACAATTTAAGAATCCCTATTGCATGGACAACCTTTACAGACATGCAAGAAGAAGGAGAAATTCAAGCCATTTAGTATGAAAGAAGCCCTACTACTAGTGAGGGAGAAGAAGAAAAGGAGGATGACAAGGAAGAAGAAACAGAGGGTGAAGAAACAAAAGATGAAAAGGAGGAAGAAACAGAGAATGGAAAGGAAGAAGACAAAGAGGATAGAGAAGAAGATGAGAAAAATCACAAAGGGTGTCTCCAGAGCCTATAGAGAAGGAGGCATTAGTTGGGCTAACTAACCTAATTACACTATCAAATCAAAGGGGAAGAGACAAAGGAAAACTCCACTTTACTTCAAGATAAGGAAGAGCAACAAGATTAGACAAGGGATTCCTCAAACCCCTACCAAAACTCCAATTGTCATAGAGGAATTACCAAAACAACAAGAGAAAGCAGTCCCTCTAGGGAAGAAGGAAAGAGAAAGAACATCAAAACAAGCTTCTCCCAAGTCTCCAATCACCTATGTTAGGAGACCTTTCACCAGGTCAACCTCAACAAAAGGAAAAGGTCTCCTATGGGAGACACATTCAAACCTACAATAAGCAAAAAAAATCCTACAGGAAACCCTATCAAACCTACAAGAAACACATAAAAGAGATTAGGAAAGGTTGTAAGGGAAAATGGAAGGAAAAGAGGAAGGAATTACTCAAGAAAAAATAGAGGAAGAGGCCAAAGGGCTGAAGGAACATAGCCCATGGCCAAAAATCATCTCCTACTACAGATTCATTGAAGGAGGTAGGGTGATACCACAAAAAAATTCCATTCCTCTATTCTTTGAACTTGGGAAAAAGAGGAAAAGGAAACATTGGTGGATGCAAACTGCTAAATCAAAAGGGGTAGAGGATGTAGGACACACGGAAGAGAAGCTGCAAGAAATGGGTAGAGAATTAAGTAGCATAAGAGACAAGGAAACAATAATGAAATCTCAGTTAGAGGCTGAGAACACATGGCTAAGAAAGAAACTACAGGAAAAGGAAGGTCAATTGGTAACTATGGCAAGTTTATCCATGGAGGCACTTCAATGCAAGATGTCAACAAAGTCATATGCCTTATACCTCAAAGAAAAATTGTTGCAGTTTCAAATAAAAACCATAGCATAAAGAGGAACTATGCCTTTCCAAGAAATTCATTGACCTCTGTGGTCAAAGCACCTTGGAGGATAGAGTAAAGATATATGATTTTTACCTACATAATTTAGCTTTGACATATTCAAAAGTGTGGGACCCAAATCCAAAGCTAGGGGACTTACAACTAATGGCCTTGGCATCTTGGATGAGTCATGAGGAAGCCAGAGCTATAGAAATGAAAATTTTATTGGAAAGAGAAGAAGTAGAACCCCTTTTCATCATAGCAGAACAATCTAACCCAATGGTTGTCATCAACACTTACAACCTCATTTCAAATGATCCCAAGCTTGCACCAAGATACCTTATTGTACAAGAATAGGCAGTCACTCATTTTGAAGACATGCTAATATTGCTAAGAGATGAGAGCTAGGAAGCCTTCCAAAGGAGATGGAACACGTTACCCTACAGCCTAAATATCAAAGAATATCATTCTCCTAATAGAATGAGGGATGCACTAGAAAGAGTCCCAATGTACAAGCAAACATTACATAGACTCAAGGTCAATTGAATTGGATTAAAACTCAACCCACCATTACTTTTAGGTATGTTAGAGGGGATAAAGGAAGAAGGAGAAAGAAAGCAGTGGGAAGAGATAGAGAGGAATGAAGGTTTTTATCCATAAGAGAAGAAGACTACAGCAGAAGTTTGGAATGTAAGGGAGGCCACCAAAGAAATGAAATACATGGACATAGATTGAGTTGCTCAGAGGATGAGCAACATTTTCGGTAGGTAGGTGATGATGAGGCTCATCAATGGGTAAATTATATGGACCTTAATACACCTATAGCTTACTAAAATCAACTTTTCTCATCATTATTTACATGTTTCAATTATTTTTTTCTTAATGAGGAGAGTAAAGATGAGATGTCATGTCTAGTTGTCTAATGTGCATTGATTGCAGGTTTTGGAGCAAATTTTGGCTAATTAAAGTGCATGAACTCAAATGGAGACAAGTAAGAGGGATTCTAGGAGACATGATCTCCCTCCATAATTCCTCACTCACTCGAAAATTCCTCAATTATATATCATCAGCTCGTAGTTGAAAGCAACCGAGTCATGAATTTCATTGGCAGCCAAGCCAGTGACAATTGAAGACTAGTTGATCTCGAGATTGGAGCCAAGCCTCCCTAAATTTAAGGAAGTTATTAGTAACTTCAGTTGTATAAATCAAGATACCTAGGGCCTCATTAGGAGTCCATTTTTTGTTTAAGATAACTAAGTAGTTTTCGAGTTGAAGCTTTGTAACCAAGCACTCTTATGTATTTCTAATTTATTTAACTCAAATGAGCAACATTCCCTTGATCTAACACTGAGTTGACTTAAAGGGCTGAAGCTCTTGGGTTAGGGACCAACCCTAGTAACAAAGGTTCCTCTTATTGTATATGTATGCTTAGGTTATCTCATAGTTAGTTGTGCTGGTTTATGGCGGCCTAACCCAGGTTCAAAGTTATTTAGCCAAACAAATCCCTACATTACTGGCCCTTTCGGTATCAACCTGTCGAGCACAGACTGAAGTCTCACCTGAAGCAATATGGGGGGATGCTGAAACCAAGTTTCTGCACCCTTGAGATGGCTATGATGTCGGTTTTGTCCAACTATACCTGCCTTTGTGCAGGTTTCTTCGCACTCTGTTCTAACCTTCAGTACCTTCGTGACCTATTACAATCATCTTTCGTGCAACCCTAACCAGGGGTCGAGATGCTTTCGCGCTACTATGGCAACGAGTTGCGCTATTTCCCAACCTAGAATAAATATCTTACTTATCTTATTGAAAAATCTTATTTAACTTAGCATAAAAAAATATTCCAACTTGCATTCACTTAATCAACACAATTATACACATTCATGCATCATATAAGCATTAGAAGTGAAATTCATATCCAATATATCAGATGCATAAAACAGTAAATAAAGACACAGACTTGATAGAAACTTATCTTTATTAATACTTCAACTGATTACAGACTCCACTCGCCTTCGCACTTAGCTGTAGGGGTCTACGCAATCAGTCGCAGACTACTAGGCCTCTACGCACTCAACTGCAAAGCCTCTACCTATGCTACGACCCAAAACTAGACTTTACACTTCAGATCTATATCACATACATCATTTTTTTTTCATCTTGTGTCTACATTAGTTGCCTTACTACTTAGAGCCTTTCTCTATTCATACAATTCCATGGTTCGCAGACCATGGGTAGATCTTCTACAACTGACATTACATTATGAAAATTAAGGGCAGACAACCCTATGACTCTTTAACAAACTATGTGCTCCGTGCCCACAAAATGTGGAGTCTTTACATTGGAATTACAAAATTGACCAAAATCTGGGCTCTAAGCCCCAAAACTACCCTTGGGGGATCCCACACCCAATAGGCCCCCAACACAAACATCGTGACTCTCCCTCGAGTCACTCTGTCGGTGCAGAGATATTTGCTTGAAGACCTCCCAACTCTGATTGGATCGCTACAAGTTTGGCAATGCAATGAGTGACTACCTACTGAACTTTCTCTGCGTGTTGTTCGGTGACTGCTATCATTGAACTACTACCCTGAATCCTTTCCTTATTTTCTTGTAGTTGTGTGAGATTTTCTTCAATGGAGGTTGTAATGGTATGAGCCTCGTCGATCCATGGTTGTAGGCGTGCTTTCAAAATTTCCTCTTTATGTCGAGCAACATCTACCTGCTCCTTGATTTCCTTTTCTTGTTGCATCCTTGCAATCCTCCATGTAAGGGAAACTATATGTTTAGTCCCTTTTACCTCATCATATCTCTGCTACAGCTCACATGCCTTTGTCTCTAGGCACTCTACGTTCGGGTCCTCTTGCAAGGTGGTGAGGACCTTGAATAATTGCTCAAACAGCTTCATGTAGTCTGTCACTGCACTGTTGACTGCCACAATTTCTGTTGTGATCATGGTGGCATGCTATTCCTTAACCTTCGGTGGAGTTGAAGGCCACACCTTCAACTATAATTCTGTTATCTGAAGGTTTAGCTCTAATTGAACCCTAGCCATTTCTACTCTTGCATCATGCACCCCTGTCACTAACTTTCGGATGCGCGCCTCCACCAATTCCTTTTCTTGGATGGCCAACACCAGGACCATCTGGAAGGCTTCCTCCACAACCTACACTATCTGTCTATTTTGCTCCATGGCCTAGTTGCACTTCAGGTTCAACTGCTCAATGTTGATGCATTTCTCACTCGTTACCTGGATAGCACAATTTTCCCTGGCCCGAAGTTCTGCAGTGACTCCATTCTGCAAAAGATAGAGTGTCTCCTAAGGGAGCGTAGCCATGTTTAACCTAACCCATTTCAATATGTTAGCCATAGGCCTATCGTCCTCATTCTTTGTAATGAGTGCTCCATCTGGCAGCACTATTTTGTTGGTCACCCTGGCGCACAACATTTCCTAGGCAGCTGGAGTTCCAACTGTGAGGTTGGTTGAGATTATGCCAGCCTGTGGAGTGTGAACCTACAACTCCTTTATCTGTGTCTGGAGAGCCCCCAACACCAACTCCTGTCACTCCTCAAACTGCTAGAGAGCCTCTGTGGTGACATCCTTCACCATTTCGTCGATATCATGGAGATCCCCCTCAGTGAGGGTGATAGGGTTGAACAATGTCTTTGAGTCCTTTCTCTTCTTTCGTGGCCCTCCCTGCTCTTGTGGGCACAAACGATTTAGTTGGGTGGATGTTGTCTCCAGGTCTGCACTACATTGTTCTGTATCGGTCTATGGATCGAGCGAAGGTGACTTCTATCCTTCACGCTCTTCTTCTATTGTCTTCTACTGCTCCTCGGCCAACTTCACAGTGTCGCGCGCCGCCTGGGCCTTAGCTGCTGCTTCTTCCTTCATGCTCTTTTCCGCCAGCTGCGCCATCCATAATTTTGTCTCATCTTTCTTCCGCTACGCAACGAACTTCCCTATTTCCACTGTAGAGCTAGTAACGCATGCCGAGTCTTCATGGGGTCCTTCCGCCCCCTGATGAAGACATGGTGGAATTCTACCTTGAACTCTGCAAAGCTCTACAAACTATTGTAGACCTGTTGATGCCTTGAAAATCGCTGCAACAACATTGGCGAAACCACCCGGTCCGGACCTTAGTGCAGCTCCTTTTCCGTTTGGGGTAGTGGCTCCGACTGGGGATAATGGGACCAGTTTCCCAGAAATAGATAAATGGGATGAGTGAATGATTTATAGATAACACTAGCGGTGAGCGAAAGGCTAAAACTATTAACAGAAATATAAATAAATGAAACTATCCCGGGAATCTATTGAGCTCTAAAGCGTAGCGTTTGATGCTCTATGTCTAAAAGATAAGCATATAGATGACTGTATCTTCACAACATAGATATTAAATCATTTAAGATTGTTGTGCTTAAATAGTTAAGCAGAGTGATTGAAGCAAAATTACCAGACTTTATACATTTATATCATTGTCATAAACATGATTAAAAAGCAAAGGCAGATCATTAAACACCCAATAGTGGAATGAATAAGATTTGTTGTTATAGCGCATGCATATAATCAACGATAGCAAGAATAATTACATAATAATTCATATAAACGGAATGAATTCAGACATAGATAGAAATACCATATGAGCTGCGTGACACTCCCAGATATCAATCGCTATGTGTAGTCCTTCCTTTAACGCAAAAACATTCTTCAATCAATGACAATAGTGCACAATTGCATAAAGAAACTTATTCATTAAAGTAAGAACAACTGGTCGAGTTTCATAAAAGAATATTGGCTGAAGCAGAGTAGTGCAAACTTCAGTCTGTTAAGTCTCTTACAAAATTTTACGACCCTTTCTAAAAACATGAAAGGGTCTATAAATACAATACTAATTTAAATATCTACTAAACAGAAATGCTACTAAACTGATATCAATAACTTTTGATCCTATTTTGGCTAGCGATTTGGCGAGCCGGAGGGTGATTCATCAAGTCGGCTGCTTTCCTTTGAATCTGAGCTTATTTATCGCCAGCATTGGCTCAATTTCCAGAGGTTTGTTGAGGCGTGAACTGAGCTGGGCAGCATAGGTAGCATCTTGAATATCGGGGATCATACACTCGATTGCATCTGTCAAACACTTCAGGGCGGCTCTTTGTGTATGTGGCTTAATTAGGAAAATCCAATATGCTTCCAAGTTTAAACTATTAACCCCGACGATTAATCTTCCCTTTTCTTCTAACTCAGGGTAACATGATTGCTCCAATGCATTTGTTGTTGTCATCTTTCCTGGTGTACATTGGGAAATCATATTTGCCAAGTAGAGAATGTTGTTGATTAAATCAACTAGATTGCTAGAAGTTGATCTACATCTTGAAGCTGCTCTCTCTGCTTTCAACACCTGAGTGTGCCATTCTGTGAAAAGTATATCTTTATATGTTTCAAGTATCCTGGGCAAATTTGCTGCTTTTCCCTGATTCAAATCTTGCAATTCAAGATGTTCGGTAATGGCCTCATCGGCTTGATTTAAATCTTCCCTAGCTTTCTCTACCTGTTCATTTATGGATGTGGTTAATTCGCACAATGGTTCAGCTTGAGCGATCTGTTGACACAAGAGTTTAACCTGAGATATTAGCGCATTGTTTATCAACAATGCTTCTTTTCTGAACTCTGTCACTTGCAAAGCGCCTTTTATCTTTTCTAGCTGCGATGACATTTGAGCGATTTGCTCATCTTTGGTTTTCACCATTTGTTCATTCGCTGCTTTCAACTTTTCCAATGCCTCTGTCAATTCTTTCTGTTTCTGGATCGCAGCCTGGTCAATCCTTTGCTTTTCCACTTGCAATTGTTGGGTTAATTGATTATTCATTTGCTGTTGTGCCAACAACTGCTCCTCTGCTTGCGCTTCCCTCTGCTTTGTTTCGGCCAACTCCGTCTGTAATGTGGAGATTTCTTGGTCCTTATTCTTCAATAAAAGGCTTACCTCCAATGCTTTGTCGATTGTTGCTGCCGAATAGGCTCCAGCATACTGTGACAACTTTGTTAAATCATCGGAGGGGTCCAATTTCTCCTTCCATACTACATTAACCGTGACCGTTTAATCTGGAAAGATAGAAGGTTGATCAATCCTTCGTCTTTTCCTTGATCGCTTTACAACTGCTCTATGCCTCGGGCTGTAGAAACATCCAATGGAGGAATATCTTCTACCTGCAGAATGATCTGATCGGTGGGATCTTTTGGAATTATTTCAACATCCTTAGACTTAGGTGGGCCGCTGGTTCCACTTAGAACTTGAGATGAAGTAACGTCTTGCGTGTCGCTGGTCTTAGAAGTGTCTGTATCTTTTGAGCATTTTGATCCACTGATGATAGAATCAAACTGTTGCCATTCCTGGAGCAATTTGGGGTCTGTGGTAGTGTCCACATTGACATTAGTAGTGGTCTGTTGTACTTGTTCCTGTTCTTTCTTCTGATGCTCCTCCTGTTCCCTCTGCTGTCTATCCTCATGTTCTTTCTTTAGCCGTTCTTCCTGCTCCTTCCTCTGCTTTTCCTCTTGTTATTTCCTCTACTTTTCCTCCTGCTCCTTATTATGATCTTTTGCTATACTAGGAGGTTCCTTTGTCTGTTGCCGACCAGGCTCGCTTGACGATGTCGCTGGGGTCGTTACTAATAAATCTAAAGGCAGAGTTTGCAACCTCTGCTCTCTAAGTTTATTAAATTCAGTCAACCCTTCATCATTATATTTCATCCTAGCAAGTTCTTTAGCTTGTCCTATTGTTTCAACTGCAATGAACAAGTCATCGAACATATCTTCTTGATGTTCAAACGTTGTTAATTTGGCGTGTTCTAATGCAGCATAGGCAACTAGCTTTGGATCAAATTCCCTATTTGGGATTGTGGCCAGAGATAAAGATTGAATCTTTGTAGCTTCCTTTTCTGCATGTTTGAGATCATGCAACGTAAAGACACCACACCTTAAGGGGAAAAGTGGGTCAGCCTCTTTTCTTTTCCTTTTTGAGAGTCTGTGTAGTACTCTCAACCGTAATCTGATAGGTGATTTCTCTTGCTAGCAACTTATCTGGAACATATAAAGGGAGAAAATGTGGGTTGGCTTGGCTGCCGTAAACTCTGATATAGGTAGATTGCTCTTCTCCAAACCAACTAGCCACTGCTGGTAAATCAAAGGAAGATTGGTAGGAAATCTTTGAAATGGGTTTATCAAAAATGGAATAGTAAATGGGCACCATAAAGCCATTACAGATTTGATACAGGTGGTTTTTGTAAGAAGACTTCCACAATTTTTGGTGGTATATATGAATGGGCGAGGGGTCCTGTGCAGTCCACCTCCAACCAACAACAGGAAATTCAGAATTGAAACATAATGTGTCTAAGATATATGCACTATAGTAAAATGGGGGGATTTTCCTTTCAGTGACCACGACCTTATTTCTAAAATCACGAACAGCTACTGCTAGTTTATTCGAGAGAATAGTAGCCCAATCCATGATTATACTGTTTACTGCTGCCTCCATAAGAGGAACCATTTCTATGGTAAAACTAGCAGAGTCGTGTAATCCACATAACCTACACATCATTATACCCACATAGCAATAAGGATAAGCCAAGGAATCAACCGAATACTTACCGAAAGATTCGTGTTTGTGCTTGTTCGGATTTTGCCTCCAATCCTTGATGGGTTCGGATTCAATTTCATTTTTGCTTGCAAACTTCTCCAAGAAGGCGTTGTTGTATATTTTCTCTGGCTCGGGAAAATGATACATTTGCCTTAAGTCATCTGCTTTGAATGATCCTTAAATCCTCCCATCTCTGGTGCTGAAAGTTCTGTCCATGATTGGGATTTATTCAATTGCCGATCGCACAACGTTTGTGTATGGGAGAATTTTCTCCCTGGCTGGTATCCTGTGAAGGAAAGAGTCGGCTAAATCTTTGAGAGTGCAATCAGACTTCTGTAGTGAATCCGCGGTAGCTTCTGTTACCTTCTTCTTTGGTTTCTCGGCTTCAATTAAGTCGTAAGTGCCTTTCCAAGTCACTCTGGTGAGGCCTGTGCATGTAGTATCAGATATTAGGCCTTTCTTCTTGTTTGCAGCAGCTTGTCCTGCGACAGGTGGATTGGAAGCACCCGCAGTCTTCTTAGATTTCTTACCCATCATGCTCAAACTCCTGTCTTTGAATGAATTCTGCACAGAGGGGAAATTGTGCGTAATACAGAGAGATAACAATGAAAACTTGCAAATGATAACATATGAATAGGTGCGCAGTAATATATTCAGCTTTTAAAACGGGCGCGGAGACAATCCATAGAAAGATTTTAAGACATGATTCCATTAATTGGCCGTATAAAACCTGTCACCCTATAAATGCCCATTATATCGTTATTTGGGCAAGTAATCTCCTTAAGCATGCAATGGACGTATTGGTGGCCGAGAGGAAATTGTTAAACACACATGGTGAGGGAGAACAATCAGGAAAGATAAAGAATGCGATACAATTTTATTAACAAATTGATATACATTTATAGTACATTTGGTGACCGTTGGGAATCAGATCCCAAGGTCTCTTGGATTGCTTTGTCCATTCGGCTTCCACACTAACCCTTTAGGATTAGGTGTCCAACATTCCCCCCCTTAATCCGAAGGGTTATGTATGAGTCCAAGAAAAGAGCTGTAATACAAAATGTGCAAATATGCATGGCAGCACTAGGCTGAATGTGCTCTATGAAATGTTGGTTTAAAAGGGCGGTGGTTTAAGGATAGCCACCAACACTGGAACACTTAGTGCAGTTCCTGGAACTCTTCCAAAATTCGCAAGAAGCTGTAAGTCTTCTGCTAGAGGAAGTGATCCTATTGTTTTAAAGAGGGAAACCTTCAACCATAAAAGGGAGGCCTCACCCTGCATAAAAGGTAAAACTTCAACCTGAAAAGGGAAGTCTCAACCTGTGATGGTTTAAGGATGACCAACAACTCTGGAATGCTTATGCAATTCCTAGAACTCTTCCAAAACTGGCAAGAAGCTGTAAGTCTTCTGCTAGAGGAATTGTTCTCAATTTTGTCTCCGGAACTCTTCCAAAATTGGCAAGAAGTTGTAAGTCTTCTGCTAGAGGAAGTGTCCCACATCGCCAACTGAAGGCATGTTCACGCATCTTTGTCTCTGGCTACAAATCTGAAGCTGGTGTGGCAGGTTGTGGCTCAGGCTCACTTGGTGTGACTTTGAAGCTTGTAGATGACCATCATTTCCCCCCCTGTCAGATACAAGGTGAGAAGATGGAGAAAACTCAACTGCAAGACTGTTCAATATTCTGGAACAAGTTCTGACATGTGTTTGAAATATCTTCTTGGCTGTTGATGCCCATTGCCAAGAAGCGATCCATCCTAGATGAATCTTTGTTCTTGCAGGGTGTTTGTTTTTGAAGCATCTGTTTGAAGAATGACTGGTTTTATGACAATGCTTACATGGATGAAGAACAAAACAGTGATCTTTCATATGGCCAACTCGATCACAGTGTTGGCATTTCACGATCTGTTGTTGTTGTTACTGTTGTGGAAGAGGAGCAGAGTCTGGAATAGCTGAAGCTGAACTGTCATGAGGAGCAGGTGAAGTGTCATAAATGAAACCAGCACTCTGAAACTAAATGGGTTTTGAGTAGTCTGGAATATGAAAGGACAAGTCCTTGTCATATCCAAGACCGGTTCTGTGCTTGTTGTGGATAAGTTGTTCCCAAGGTCTGATGATGGGCTTGGGAAGTGCAGATTGAGTTTTTGCATCTGCATGTAAAACTGCTGCTTTATTTGAATGAACATGAACATTATTAACTTGCTGTTTATGGGAGTCTGTTTCAATCTTCTGAACAGAAACAGGTTCAGAATGATGACTCCATTGCTGTAGTTCTTCTTGCTGTAGCTGAGTTTC
>APFE030210523.1:76742-87295 GCA_000404065.3 Pinus taeda
TTAGATATGACATTGGGTGGCTTTGTTTCAGTTTTCTTATAAGTCCTAAATGGTCTTTTGTTTGAAGTTTCGGCCCCCTGTTTCTTTATGTCAATCATTTCGTTAGACAAAGTTTTCAGGACCTTTTGCAAACCTTCCATGTCATATGGGTCTTTTGGGCTTTTCTTCTTGGAGTCTTCTTTAAAAGAGACTTTTTTGGCTTTTCTGTCTTCCAAGGCAGATTTCTTTTCTAAGGAATTGATGCGTTTTTCCACATCAAGTGCTTCTTTCATATTTTCTGCTAAGGTAGGTTTCCCAGCTCTATCTACAAAAATTGCTATATTGGCAGGTAAGGCGGTGATATACCATTCGCTTCGAATTTGATCACTTGGTTTGGAAGATGTAGGGATTTTGTTCAGGAGTTTATTGAAGTGAGCATTAAATTCCTTGATTGGTTCCCTATGCTCTATTCTTAGGTTGGAGAGATCTTTTATTAAAGTTGCCAAAGACCTATCATCTCCATATTTAGTAAGAAACTGCTCTTGGCAGGTGTCCCAACTGGTAATGGAACCAGAGGGTAAAGAGGAATACCAGGATCCTGCTGATCCTTGCAAAGTATAAGGGAAAAGTCTAACAACAACATCTTCTTGTGTTACCCCTTTCAAGTTGACCGACAACATGAAATTATTAATGTGTTCTTCGGCCTGGGTTCCATCATCTGGATTAAATTTGGGGAGCCATTTTTCTGGAGAATCTGGTAAAGGATGCAATGGTGCAGGCATATTGACTGCACCAGGCCTGGTCCATGGATCTACCATTGTAATAGTACCGATGGTTGATACTACTATTGGGATTCCAGATGTATGGGAAGTAGATAATATCGAGGAGTGAGCAGATTGAGATGTTGAGGCTTCTGTTCCCTGGTGGACAACAATATGTAATGGAGGAGTGGGTGGTTGACTTTGCAGATGGGGAGATGAAATGGATGATGTGGATGAAAGCTCTCCACTATCAGACCCTTCAATATATTTCTTGGCCCTTTTCCTTTCGGGTAAAGGGAACTCAATGGGTTCAATACCAAGCTTTTCACTTTGAAGTCTGGTAAGTGGGTGAGATAGATTGAACTGCGAAGTCGCACTGCTTTATGATACCTCAGATCTCTGTGGCGAAATCGAGAAGCTCTGAAGTTTGTGGATAAGAGACTGGACTTCAAGGGATTCAAGACTTAATTGTTCTGGAGTATGATGGGTGTGAGTAGTGGTAGTTGATTCCTCTTCTTCTTGATTTTATACTGGAGAACCAGCATGTGATTGAGAATAACGAGGAGATTTGGAGGGAGAATTACTCTTAGAATGGCTTGCAGATTTGGGTTTGCTTGCCATTCACAGTTAGTGCCCTCCTTCTAGCGTAAAAAATGTTGATGCCTCGAAAATCACTGCAACAACATTGGGGAAACCACCCGGTCCGGACCTTAGTGCAGCTCCTTTTCTGTTTGGGGTAGTGGCTCCAACTAGGGATAATGGGACCAGTTTCCCAGAAATAGATAAATGGGATGAGTGAATGATTTATAGATAACACTAGCAGTGAGCGAAAGGCTAAAACTACTAACAGAAATATAAATAAATGAAACTATCCCGGGAATCTATTGAGCTCTAAAGCGTAGTGTTTGATGCTCTATGTCTAAAAGATAAGCATATAGATGATTGTATCTTCACAACATAGATATTAAATCATTTAAGATTGTTGTGCTTAAATAGTTAAGCAGAGCGATTGAAGCGAAATTACCACACTTTGTACATTTATATCATTGTCATAAACATGATTAAAAAGCAAAGGTAGATCATTAAACACCCAATAGTGGAATGAATAAGATTTGTTTTTATAGTGCATGCATATAATCAACGATAGCAAGAATAATTACATAAAAATTCATATAAACGGAATGAATTCAGACATAGATAGAAATACCATATGAGCTATGTGACACTCCCAGATATCAATCGCTATGTGTAGTCCTTCCTTTAACGCTAAAACATTCTTCAATCAACGACAATAGTGCACAATTGCATAAAGAAACTTCTTCATTAAAGTAAGAACAACTGGTCGAGTTTCATAAAAGAATATTGGCTGAAGCACAGTAGTGCAAACTTCAGTCTGTTAAGTCTCTTACAAAATTTTATGACCCTTTCTAAAACATGAAGGGTTATAAAACAATACTAATTTAAATATCTACTAAACAGAAATGCTACTAAACTGATATCAATAACTTTTGATCCTATTTTGGCTAGCGATCTGGCGAGCTGGAGGGTGATTCATCAAGTCGGCTGCTTTCCTTTGAATCTGAGTTGATTTATCACCAGCATTGGCTCAATTTCCAGAGGTTTGTTGAGGCGGGAACTGAGCTGGGCAGCATAGGTAGCATCTTGAATATCGGGGATCATACACTCGATTGCATCTGTCAAACACTTCAGGGCGGCTCTTTGTGTATGTGGCTTAATTAGGAAAAGCCAATATGCTTCCAAGTTTAATCTATTAACCCCAGCGATTAATCTTCCCTTTTCTTCTAACTCAGGGTAACATGATTGCTCCAATGCATTTGTTGTTGTCATCTTTCCTGGTGTACATTGGGAAATCATATTCGCCAAGTAGAGAGTGTTATTGACTAAATCAACTAGATTGCTAGAAGTTGATCTACATCTTGAAGCTGCTCTCTCTGCTTTCAACACCTGAGTGTGCCATTCTGTGAAAAGAATATCTTTATATGTTTCAAGTATCCTGGGCAGATTTGTTGCTTTTCCCTGATTCGAATATTGCCATTCAAGATGTTCGGTAATGGCCTCATCGGCTTGATTTAAATCTTCCCTAGCTTTCTCTACCTGTTCATTTATGGATGTGGTTAATTCGCACAGTGGCTCAGCTTGAGTGATCTGTTGACACAAGAGTTTAACCTGAGATATTAGCGCATTGTTTATCAACGATGCTTCTTTTCTGAACTCTGTCACTTGTGAAGCGCCTTTTATCTTTTCTAGCTGTGATGACATTTGAGCGATTTGCTCATCTTTGGTTTTCACCATTTGTTCATTCGTTGCTTTCAACTTTTCCAATGCCTCTTTCAATTCTTTCTGTTTCTGGATCGCAGCCTGGTCAATCCTTTGCTTTTCCGCTTGCAATTGCTAGGTTAATTGATTATTCATTTGCTGTTGTGCTCACAACTGCTCCTCTGCTTGCGCTGCCCTCTGCTTTGTTTCGGCCAACTCCGTCTGTAATGTGGAGATTTCTTGGTCCTTATTCTTCAATAAAAGGCTTACCTCTGATGCTTTGTCGATTGTTGCTGTCGAATAGGCTCCAGCATACTGTGACAACTTTGTTAAATCATCGGAGGGGTCCAATTTCTCCTTCCATACTACATTACCCGTGACCATTTGATCTAGAAAGATAGAAGGTTGATCAATCCTTCGTCTTTTCCTTGATCGCTTTACAACTACTCTATGCCTCGGGCTATAGAAAACATCCAATGGAGGAATATCTTCTACCTGCAGAATGATCTGATCAGTGGGATCTTTTGGAATTATTTCAACATCCTTAGACTTAGGTGGGCCGCTGGTTCCACTTAGAACCTGAGATGAAGTAACGTCTTGCGTTTCGCTGGTCTTAGAAGTGTCTGTATCTTTTGAGCGTTTTGATCCACTGATGATAGAATCAAACTGCTGCCATTCCTGGAGCAATTTGGGGTCTGTGGTAGTGTCCACATTGACATTAGTAGTGGTTTGTTGCCCTTGCTCAGTTTGAGACTCCTTCTGTACTTGTTCTTGTTCTTTCTTCTGATGCTCCTCCTATTCCCTCTGCTTTCTATCCTCATGTTCTTTCTTTAGCCATTCTTCCTGCTCCTTCCTCTACTTTTCCTCTTGTTCTTTCCTCTGCTTTTCCTCCTGCTCCTTATTATGATCTTTTGCTATAGCAGGGGGTTCTTTTGTCTGTTGCCGACCAGGCTCGCTTGACGATGTCGCTAGGGTCGTTGCTAATAAATCTAGAGGCAGAGTTTGCAACCTTTGCTCTCTAAGTTTATTAAATTCAGTCAACCCTTCATCATTATATTTCAACCTAGCGAGTTCTTTAGCTTGTCCTATTTTTTCAACTGCAATGAACAGGTCATCGAACATATCTTCTTGATGTTCAAACGTTGTTAATTTGGTGTGTTCTAATGCGGCATAGGCAACTAGCTTTGGATCAAATGCCCTATTTGGGATTGTGGCCAGAGATAAAGATTGAATCTTTGTAGCTTCCTTTTCTGCATGTTTGAGATCATGCAGCGTAAAGACACCACACCTTAAGGGAAAAGCAGGCCAACCTCTTTTATTTTCCTTTTTGAGAGTCTGTGTAGTACTCTCAGCCATAATCTGATAGGCGATTTCTCTTGCTAGCAACTTATCTGGAACATATAAAGGGAGAACATGTGGGTTGGCTTGGCTGCCGTAAAATCTGATATAGGTAGATTGCTCTTCTCCAAACCAACTAGCCACTGCTGGTAAATCAAAGGAAGCTTGGTAGGAAATCTTTAAAATGGGTTTATCAAAAATGGAATAGTAAATGGGCACCATAAAGCCATTACAGATTTGATACAGGTGGTTTTTGTAAGAAGACTTCCACAATTTTTGGTGGTATATATGAATGGGCGAGGGGTCCTGTGCAGTCCACCTCCAACCAAGAACCGGAAATTCAGATTTGAAACATAATGTGTCTAAGATATATGCACTATAGTAAAATGGGGGGATTTTCCTTTCAGTGACCACGACCTTATTTCTAAAATCATGAACAACTACTGCTAGTTTATCCGAGAGAATAGTAGCCCAATCCATGATTATACTGTTTACTGCTGCCTCCATAAGAGGAACCATTTCTATGGTAAAACTAGCAGAGTCGTGTAATCCCCATAACCTACACATCATTATACCCTCATAGCAATAAGGAGAAGCCAAGGAATCAATCGAATACTTACCAGAAGATTCATGTTTGTGCTTGTTCGGATTTTGCCTCCAATCCTTGATGGGTTCGGATTCAATTTCATTTTCGCTTGCAAACTTCTCCAGGAAGGCGCCATTGTATATTTTCTCTAGCTCGGGAAAATGATACATTTTCCTTAAGTCATCTGCTTTGAATGATCTGAAAATTATCCCATCTCTGGTGCTGAAAGTTCTGTCCATGATTGGGATTTCTTCAATTGCCCATCACACAACATCTGTGTATGGGAGAATTTGCTCCCTGACTGCTATCCTGTGAAGGAAAGAGTTGGCTAAATCTTTGAGAGTGCAATCAGACTTCCGTAGTGAATCCGCAATAGCTTCTATTACCGTCTTCTTTGGTTTCTCGGCTTCAATTAAGTCGTAAGTGCCTTGCCAAGTCACTCTGGTGAGGCCCATGCATGTAGTATCAGATATTAGGCCTTTCTTCTTGTTTGTAGCAGCTTGTCCTGCGACAGGTGGATTGGAAGCACCCGCAGTCTTCTTAGATTTCTTACCCATCATGCTCAAACTCCTGTCTATGAATGAATTCCGCACAGAGAGGCAATTGTGCGTAATACAGAGAGATAACAATGAAAACTTGCAAATGATAACATATGAATAGGTGCGCAGTAATATATTCAGCTTTTAAAACGGGCGCGGAGACAATCCATAGAAAGATTTTAAGACATGATTCCATTAATTGGCCGTATAAAACCTGTCACCCTATAAATGCCCATTATATCATTATTTGGGCGAGTAATCTCCTTAAGCATGCAATGGATGTATTGGCAGCCGAGCGGAAATGATTAAGCCTTAAATATGAATAAATTGAGCTTTCCAATCACTTTAACGGCTTTTTATTGAAAACTGTGCCTTATCGTATCGCATCGGGGGATGACAAGCACACCTTAACAATGTATATTGAGTACCGCCGATCGCCGAATGCGATATCGCATCGGCGAAAAGATTTATGCGCATCAAGACTTTAGTAAAGGTAACCTGCCGATCACCGATCGCCGATAGCACATCGCATCAGGGCTAATGGTGTGGGGCACTTTGAAATGTGCATTGGATATTTCCGATCGCCGAATGTGATATCGCATCGACGGAAAGCTTTGTGCCACTTTATATATCTCTTATGTCATTGCGATATGCGATCTTGCAATGACCAAGATTCGCGTTATTTCTTTAAAAAGGGTTTGTTCAAAAAGGGGTTTATAAACGCATTCATTTGATTATCGGACTTTTTGAACAATAGAAGTATTGATATCAATTTTATTTTAAAGGGACCCATTTCATATGTTATTGTTTTATGAATAAAAATGATATGAAATGGAGGGTTGTTTGTAGAGCACAACAAGACCGTGGGCGATAACTGTGGCTTACGAATAATCCCCATCCTGACGTTCATCTCCATGAGCACCCAAAATATCTTGCTCTCCCTTACCCTTTGTGCATCCCTGGCTTCCTGCAGTGAAGCATACTTTGCTGCCTCTGGAAGGTCCTGCGTGATCAATGGGAACTGGCTATCTTCAGGCAACTCCCATGCCACCAGTACTATCGACAACAGGAGCCATGCGTAATGGAATGTTTTTCCCTGCTCCTGTGCCTTGCAACAGTTCGCAAGGAACTCACTGCATAGATAGTTTTCCCAGTTGAACTGGACCCCTTCTACGCATTATGCTGCTAGTGCAACCACTAGCATGGGCACCTCATCTGCGTGGCACTTCCGCATCACCTTTCCTACCAATATCTATGTCATGACCTTAACTGTGGGGTTGTTGATGCTGGAGATGGCATACCCTCGCTTCTTCTTCTCCAACTTAAATTTCTTTTTCATGGACTCCACGATGGCCAAGTCATCACTCTTTCCCTCTGAAATGTTTGTTGGGTCCTCGTCTATGGAAGGGAGCCAAGTAATCCTGTGAATCAGATGGTAGGCGATGGGGATGGGCTTCTCCAACCACAAATACCCATCATGCACCAAGTAGACCAGCTTTCTGATGACGAAAATGGTTATTAGGGCGTGGTGGAAATGCGGCACCCAGAGCAGGTTTAGAAACCTTGCTTTCTCAACACCTTTGAGCCATTTGCACGGCTCCAGCTCTATCATTCTAGCCAATGCACCTATCTTCTGGCACATTAGTTGTGTGGTCGATAAATGTGGGAACTTCTCATGGTTTGCAGGGTCCCAATCTTCAAAATTTAGCACAGGACCCATCCCAAGTGTGCTCCTTCAAAAATAATATCATCTCGGAGCAACGGAGTTTGTAGAGAGCTCTTGCTCTCATCTATATCCTTGGGCACCTTGGCTTTACCCTTCCACGGGGGAACATATGCCAGTAGCCTAGTGAGAGGGTTTGTACCCTACGTGTCAACTTCCATCTCTACATCCTCCTCCTCAACCAGGATTTCTTCAACTCTTCCTCCTCATCAGCCTCCAAATTAATGGCCTTCGCATTTTCCTCCATTTGTGAGCTTAGTCCTCAGCAGATTTGTAGGCGAGACACACACTAGTACCGTGGCCTGCTTATCCTTCTTAGGTCTCGATATGCGGGTGATTTAGGGATCTCAGTGAATATTTTGGCGCTCTTTGGGGCTTCTACTTCCGTAATTCCCTGTGTGGTTCCCTCAACAGTCATTACTCCTGTATCCATGACTTCTTTAGGTGCTGCCATAGTCTGATTCCATAGTTCTCTCAGTGCCTGTAGTAATTACTCAAGCAATGAATTCACTTTCAGAATATCGAACAAGTCTTAGTTTATGAATATCTGAGCGCTCCACAACTCAGTTCTCAAATTTCCAAGTGTTGTTTGTTGGAAAGCCCTTTGTAATTTATAGCACCTTTCGAATTTGAATTTGATCGTTCCCACCACATTCGGTCCATTAATGCTAGATTGGCAGTAGATTTTCAAGAATCTAGCCCATAAAGCTCATCTTAAATGCTAGCTACCCACTCCAATTGGCCTCAAAACGAGCATCACATCATGAATAGTGATTTTAACGGTCACTTTCCAGCCAACCTGCACACCAACACAACTACCCTCGCGTTGTCGTGGAGCCTATGACACTTCGCTACTACCCACAGTCCTGACATCGCGCAATTCCCAGGCAGAGTATTTTATAGTCCCGCACCTCCTTTCAGTTGCCTGGAGTGCTAAGACTATGCTTCTGTCGACTAGTAAGATGGTTGGGCCACCTGTGTTAGGCTTCAAATGACTGCCATTCACTTTTGCTGGGAAGGGTTCTCCATTTAACTTTACTGACTATATCGCACCACCATCGGTAATCTCCTTAATAACATACGACCCCAGCCAATGCGTTCTGAGTTTCCCTGGGAATTTATCAAACTTACTATCATAAAATAGCACCAAATCATTCACCTTAAAGGTGCGCAGCTTAATATGTCTATCGTGTCATGCCTTTTTTGCGCTACTTTTGGACCTAGTGGTGAAATCTAGCCAAACATTGTTCTTCTTCGAGCTCCCCCAGCTATGTGAGCCTCTCTTCCATGGCTCTGCAATCCATCATACCTATAAGCACTACTATGCATAGACTAGGCACAATGCATTCCATAGGCATTACAGCCTCCACTCCATAGACAAGCCTAAAAGGTGTTTGTCTCGTCAGTTTCTTGCACGTCATCTAATAAGCCCATAATACTATAGGTATGCGTAGATCCCAATAACTTTGCTTTGTGCTGCATACCTTACTCACCATGTTGCATACCTTGTTTAGCGCTTCTATGCATATAATTTTTTACGTAGTTGCTCTTCCTGCATAATGTCTTCCCAACATTAAGAGCCATCTTCAAGTTCGCCCCCCCAACACATGTTTATTGACCATGTATTTTAGCGCAGAGTTGGGGCACTTTTCCATAGGCCTGCATCCACTTGGCCAGATGCGCACGTGAATCGCCATGTCCATTGTACCTGCCTGTTAGTTGCACTTTAGGATTTCCAAATCGTACTCTCATCATCCTCCTACATTCGTGCCAATCATCAAAACTTCCTTTGTGTGTACCCCACCATCTCACGGGCGTAGTGTACAGTACCCAGTCCAAGGCCTGGAAGTATTGATTTTCTAGAACCTCCCTTTCAAATGCATCCAAGAAGGTATTTACCTCTTTCAGACCATCACAAGTAGGAAAATCTGTTACTTCTAGCGCCACACAGTGCAACGACTTGGTCATCATATTACAATTCAGTGTAGTTATCTCATGTAATTGATTCTGCCATCATTCTATTTCTTCATTAGAACCCGAAGTGCAGGAGGTATCGCACTCCCATGTAATCTGCCCATCCACGGTGGGATTTACCCAGTCTTGGTCTCACACTGTTATCTTATAGATACAGTCTAAATCATCATCACTCTTATAGTTGCAGACTTGCTCCGTATAGCGTGATCCTTCGGCAGAGTCCAGGGGTACAATTACACGCAATGATTTCTTCTCAAATATCATTTTTCACTTCTTCAGATTAATTACCCCGTTCAGGTCAATGGCCCAATCAATTCCCAAGAGCGCGGGGTAGGGATTATTGTCATCAACAATCTCTATCACTGTGAAGTCTACCAGTGCGCTCGCTCCCTCAATATCCAGAGTTATTCCCTGCAATCGCCCCATGGGTATAATTTTCTATTGGTTTGCCATCCTTAGATGAATTGGAGACCATTGCAACGTAGGTTGCCCTATTCACTCCCATGTCTGTTTCATCAGAACATTCGCATATGATCCCAAACCCAAAATGACTTGATCCATCTCATATTCTCCAATCTATGCGATTAGTCTCATTTCTCTTCCCGTTCTTGTCTTATGTTTTCCAATCTTCTGGACTACATGCGATTCTCCTAGCACGGTCCCAGCGCATCCATTGATGAGTTCTCATAACCCCTTCACGTCCTTACTATTTCACAATAACTTCATACAACTTTCCAGGAAATTTGTGAGCATAGATGAGTCCATTTTCGGCTATGATTTATCTTTTCTTCCTGAAGTGGAGCGTTATAGCTCCAAATCTCACTATTATGGTTTGTGATGCTACACTCATGGCCTAGGGCAACCCCTCCTTCCAGACCTGGTCCAAAATCTAAAAAACAGTGTTTCATTCCCTGTACGCGACATTGCCCTGAGTTAAACGCGTGTATACACGGGTTCATATATACCCAACGTGCGTATATGTATTAAAACACTTAAAAAATATAAAACTCCTTATTTTCGGGCGGAGATCGCGGGTTTCACCTGCCGATCACCTGTTAGTGCCCGTGGCCTCAACTGTCCCCAACCGATTCCTAACTAAAAAACTACTTGGGAATTGGTATAAAAAGACACCAAAGGGAAGGCCTAAGGGAGGAGAGAATATAGAGAAAGGTTATTATACTGAGATTTCCCCCTGATCAGGTCTGAAGACCCTTGTGCCTTCTGCACTTCCCCCATTTTGTACAGGAAACCCTTGTTTCCTTGTGATTGGATGTTCATCCCTTAGTTATGACATCTTGGAGTGAGTATTGGAAGGAGACCTACTAGAGGCTTGAGGTGGGACAAATCCAGAAGGAGGCTGAGATTTGAGCCTGCAG